>WAAE01003546.1:0-36903 GCA_013400495.1 Nicator chloris | reverse complement strand
GTGTGTGGATGGTGCCGGGGGTGTGTGGATGAGGCCGGGGGTGTGTGGATGGTGCCGGGGGTGTGTGGATGGTGCTGGGTGTGTGTGTGGATGGTGCCGGGGGTGTGTGGATGGTGCCGGGGGTGTGTGGATGGTGCCGGGGGTGTGTGGATGGTGCTGGGGGGGTGTGTGGATGTTGCCGGGTGTGTGGATGTTGCCGGGTGTGCACACTGGAGGGTGCTCGTATTTAGAGAAGAGGGAGCTCATCGTGCTGGGGTCCTGTCGCAGGCAGGGAGAGAGGTGGAAGAGCTGAGCTTTTGGCGTCTGGTTGCTGTCAGGGAGCAGGCACTGCCTCTGGGGCACTACGCTGGCTCTGCTTATCACCCAGGCTGGATGAACTTTAAGCAATTTTTTTGTGCTTATTCAAAAATTTGGGCTCAGTTCATGATTTGCATTGCTTATATTACACATGCTTAATGTACCTATACACAAGCCTGTACTTAAATGATTTTCCTATTAGTCTATTTCTCCTTGTTTATTTGTGTATTTATTCGTATTTTCCTCAAGCTGTATTGAATGTCATTGGGAGTTAAAGACAATGAATTAAGACACTGAGAAGAATTATAGTAAAATACAATAGAGCATATTTCCTTCATGCCTGAGTATATTAATTCTTGCTTATATAAGAAAATGCACCAAAAAAATTGTAAACAAGGAATCCGTTGAAATCAGATTATGCATGAATAATGATATGCAGCCTCATCTCAAATAGAAACAACAACAAACAATTAGTAATGGGTTTAGGAAATATATTTCTTTTTCAAAGGAAATTAGTGGATTAAAAACATTTTGTAAAATAAATGGATTAATTTACCTTTTGTTTCAAGATAAATAATCATAAATACCGTACTTATCATTAAAAGAGGTATAATTCTCTCACACACATACTTGTGTTGGTGGTGGAGTTCGACCTTGGCTTTATGACACTTATGTCTGCTTTCCTTAAAAACTCTTTCTTGATTTTATGGCTGCTCCTTTACCTGCAGTCCTGCAGTTTGTTGGTCACTGCATCTGATTCAAAGCCTATCAATGGGAAAATTCTTTCCAGTTTCACTGGGTTCTTGTATCAGGCTCTGATTTGATCTGATCCTTTTGCCCATAAAGTTTCTTGCAACACTTCTAGAGACTTCAGTGTCTCTTCTGGCCAGCACTTTCTATGTATTATTATGCACCTACGGTCATAGTTCACTTTTATCATTGACTTTTCCAAGTCTGCTGCATCAGAAATTTTTTCCACGATTTTTATTTAAAAATGCATTTTAAAAAAGGTTGTGGAGTTGTTTTCTTTTTTTAAAAAAACCAGTATCATATAATTTCTTTCCTGCCTGCATGTTTTTAACCTTAATGCCAGAGGATAAGAAAATAAATAGCACTGTACTTACATTTCAGATTCAGTTTAAGTGTGTGAGTATAGAAAGAGAAATTTTTCCTTTTGGTTATATGAATAAAGCTCCATAAGTGTTTGCAGGATTGAGGTTTTAATTTGTAACCCTGATCTGGCTGCACGAACAATTCTAATAAAGTTTAATCAACATTATTAAAAGTTTATATGCAGGCAAATAGGGTTGTACATTTGGAGTAGTCATTACTACCCTCCAAAAGAGAAGTGGCTTGAGGTAGCTCCAATTTTCCATTGACAGAACTAGGGGCATCAGGACAGTGAGGAGCAGAACAGGATGCCCTCATCTTCCAGACCAAACACAACAGAATAGTGGGGCTTTAAACAGGAACCAGAAGTGCTTCTTTTGCAAAGTAAGAAAGAGCACACTTGCATAGAATGTAGGGAGGGTTTACACCTGAGGTGTCATGCACGTGCTGTAAGGTTCCAACTCAGCAGCCTCAGAGTGCAGCTGGAGACCTCTGGCCACTTGTCCCTGGGAGCCAGCCCTGTCACACTGGGCTGCAGGAAGGAGGAGCACAACACACGTCCAGGTTCCCTGGTGTGCACCAAGCCATGTTGTGGAGCTGTTTCTCAGTCACTGACTAATTTTTCTGTCTCAGTTGGGAAAATATTACAAATACTAGTAAAAGACTTTCACTGAAGCCAATGTACCAGTACAAAAACCGCTTACCTTCCCACCTTCTTTGCTTTGCTTTATCTTTATCATGGCACAAAATCTTTACCTGGAACAAAATCCTACTGTAAGGTTTGCTCAGCAGAAGTTAGTGCCCAACTCAAGTAGTTATTCCTGTGAACTAGGTTCTTCACCTGTGGCTTCAGACTGAATGTCTGAGATGAGAGGGTCTGACCTGGAAGAGATAATCATGCCAATAAATTGATTTTTTTGAAAAATATCATTGGTGCCAAGGGAGGTTAGTCCTGCAAATGAAGTTACTCATGTACTTAACTCTTTGCTGGACCAGGTACTGTAAACTCTCTGGGGGAGGACCCATGTTTTCTTTTATTTGTCTGTAAAGTGCCATGTATACCTATGGCACTGTATAAATAAATAATAATAACAGAAACAATAAAAACCATCTAGGGATTAAGCGGGCCTTTTAAAGAGGCCAACTGTTCTTCACATAAATCTTGGATCTAATTTGAGCTCTAATAAGCTCCATTTCCTGCTTTTCCAATATTTTTAAGCCGCATTGCAATAGCTATCTTTTTTTTTTTTAAAACAGGTGTTTTAAGAGGGCCCTAAGGCAAGTATCTAATCAACCTAATGGAATTTTCCATGCAGTTAAGTGTTTTATTCCGCTGAAAACATTGTCTTTGATTAGACTTACGACCTTCCCTTTTGCCCTTTTACATTATTTTGGCAGGCTCTGCAGGTGGAAAAGCTCCATCTCCACTGCAGCTCCATCATGTGTAAAACAGCCCCTCGGTGCGTGCCTGCTTGCTTGCCTTTGAGCCAGGGGAGAAGGCTTGGGAGGCAGCTGCACAGCCGCAGCCCTGGATGTGCCTGTAGCTGCGGGATGGCCTTTGGCACAGGGTACTCCGTGTTAGTGAGCCGGCTCCTCTCCCGGAGTGACCCCAGCCCGGTGCCCGCAATGCAGGCTGCCTGCCCTGCAGCATTTCCCTGCAGCCTGGGCCGGGCTGTGCAGCCTTGCTGAACCCTGCCTGCCCAGCATGTGCTGAGTCTGCACTGGATTCATTAAAGCTGGCTCATGTATGCCTCTGAGAACCACAGTCCTCCTAGCTGGTAGTGGAGGTTTTTCTGTAGAATGTTGCCAGCTCAGGTGCTTTAAACAAACTCTTTTAGCCTTCCAACCTTCTCTTTAACTTGGTTTTCTGGAATGAAAATTGGTTTAAATCATATGAGGATGTAACTTATTACATTATGCTTAATATTTTCCCACCTCCTGAGGTGTTGTGAGGATTTTTAAAGTAATATTTATACAGCATTTTGAAGATAAAAAGCATTGCATAAGTGATAATTATTATCTACATTTATTTTCATGCCTCAGTTGAAACATCTTTTTTCCTTTGTCTAAGATGCTTAATTTTCCTTTGCATTTTTTTTCTTTTTCTTTTTTTAATTACTGTGTTATTTAACTTTGAGATTTTGGGGTATAATCTTGGAGAAGAAAACTGCTGTACAGATTATATTGTACTGTGTCAGATAGTTCTTCTCTTTTTTGTTTCTCATCCCATGATGAACTGATGCTTTCACCAATCCAATCTGCAACCAGAGGTTTATTCATGCCAGAACAGAAGAATAGTTTGATTGTTCAGGAAATCAGCCAAGACTCAGAAGGCCTAGATTTTCCCCATTCTGATGCAGGTTTCTTGTTTGACATTGGAAAAATCACTTAATTTCTTCATGTCTCAGCTGGCCATCTGCAAAGCAGAAATGGTGCTTCCCTACTGTGTACTCGGGGTTTAATATTACTTTTCTGTATGAGGCAGTGTTCATAAGGGTGATGGGAGAACCAATATACTTCAAAAGGCATTTTTGATCTCCTGTCTGCAGATCACTCCAGATCCAGTGACTTACAAAATGGATATGAGGCCTATATTTCACAAATACACGCTAATTTAATTCTCAATTAACTATTTGGTAATTTTTTATTCATAATATTATATTGAGATTTATATTGGATTTATTATAGCTATATTTAGTTGTTAAATAAGACAGTTTCTATCTTCTTTGGAAAGAATCAGTAAACAATCTTTTCAAGATAATTAATAGGCATATCTCTATGGTCTCTGTCAGTGTCTGCTTTCCCAAAAGGAGATATATGCAGTACTTAGGGCCCCCAGAAAAATGACAATGCAGTTGTCTCTGTAAATTTTGCTTTGGATGTGTGTTTCTGTGATTTTGTGCTGGATACAAGCAGGCATTTCATTCTGTTACCTGGAGTCCATTTGTTCTTGCCATGATATGCAAAGGCTTATTTTCATCTCTCCTCATATCTTCATCCATTTGTGACATTGATTGCTGCTGGTGGACTGTATATTGGTAATTAGATATGGAAACATATATCTTCATTTTCCTGTCGAGGAGGAAGGTGTTATACTCAAGTTACTCTGTGCTTTGCATAGTAGGGGGAAGTACAAAGGTGTTGTACAACATATGATCAGACAAAAGCTTCTAAACATAAACACTCATGGTTTCATTACTTTCTTGATCAGCATGCAGTGCTGAAAAGGTGGGTGAGATGGAGATAAAAATTTATCATATTTCAACTGAATTCAGTTATGCTTTTCAAATGGTTCTTCTGTCCCAGTGGGAATGAACCATGGCAAGATAATGTTACTTAATAGTTTTATTTCTAAAATGCATCTTCTTTTCTCTGTGCATGCAAATGCTTTACAGCTTCAATAAAAACCATTGTGAAACAGATGCTAAAACATTATCCTAAATACCATTTCACTTTCTGCCTTAAATGTAGGCATTAAAGTAGTAAAAGGAGGTCTACTACAAAAGTAAAAAGGAAAAACAGAAAAGTTTGCATGTGGGGATAGCAGATCATTCTAGTCATGTTGAAGTTTCTTTCAGATGGAGTTTCAGTATCTTGAAATTGTACTGGATAGACTCAGATCCAAATTTCCCCCCTGAAATAAGGCTGGTTGCTTGAGACATCAGACATATTCTGCATGTACTCCTATGGAAGAATGAAGATGAAGTTATAACCCATGAAAGGCTTTGAACTCTTTATACTTTGGCAGTTGTTAATGTTCAGTAATTGAATTGACCCTTGCTGGAAGCTGATCCCATAGTGTCATGGCATTCCTGTCCAGTTCTGGTGGCCTTCCCTTGCACATCCAGTGCTGAAAGGGAAAAGTTTGCTTTGAGGCCATGGCTGCCATGATCCTCTGCGTTTGCTCGGGCTAACCAGGGAACCTGCTTGTAGCCAAGAGCCACTTAGGAGAAATGAGCCTCCACAACTGACTTCACTCATGACTGTCTGAAATGCAGTTTGGTACTACACCCTGAAAATTTGTATGTTCAGCTTTCTCTTCTCAGAAAAAAAAGGTATTGAAACACAAATTCTGTCCCACTAGGGAAGAAGGTCTGTAAGTTTTGTCCTGTAATCACTATTGTCTCAGATAAAAGTAACAGATTCTGTTAAAATGATCAGCACTAGGACAGTAGATCTGCACATCAAGTGGTTTTCTCTTAGCTCTGTGTTCCTATTTGTGATACAATATCAGAGTATTTTATTGTATTTTGATATCTACTAGCTTCTGACATATACACTTTTTAACCTGCACGTTGCTATCATTAAGCTGCCTAAAGACTTGCTTTTCAACTGAAGCTTCTACAGAGCTGCCAAAGGTGAAAATGCCTCAGAAATTAATTTGTTTGCCTTTCACGGAGTGTGGTGATGCAGGCAATATAAGACAGTATAATGATTTCTGGAGTGAGAAAAAGTAGCTATCTCCTATCTAAAATTCTTTTGCCTAAAACTTTAAGCTAAAAAAGGTAATAGAATCTCACTAAGAAGTGAATACTCAAACCTGAGGTGTTAAACAGAGCTCCCATTAACTTAGTTTTAATTATTTGTTTGGAAGTTATTAAACTTTCAGAAAAGACACCTAGACATTAAAAAGCAGGGCAGTAAAAATCTCACTATTACAAAACCAAACATGCACTTACTAAAATGGGAAGTAAATGTTATGATGCCAGGTAGATCTTAGAGTGAAAGGATTGTGTGTAACTCTGGACAGTTAGCAGGAAACGAGATGATGTCAGGCAAGTATTTCCTATAGGTCAGTGGTTGTGTGGTTAAGTTGCCCCATTGCAGTACATTGATAGGTATTTTGATGAATTTGGCAATCACAAGTCCAGAATAGGCATGTGATAAAGCCCTGATAAATCCCATTTTAGGCTGAGAACAAGCTGAAGTAATGAATCCACTGAAAAATCACATAGAGGAGCCCCAGGCGTTTTCTGTGGTCACTGCCTGGAGTGGTGTCTCACTTGAATGCTTTCCTTCCCTTCATACAACAACCCTAAATTTGTTTTCTCCCCTTCACTGAGGGAAGTTTGCCGTTAGCTTCTGGTCTGTTGTCACCTTGGCATCACTTGTGCTCATGATCTTTTTTCTGCACATATCACCAATTCATTACAGAAATACACTCTACTCAAAGAATTCAAGTCGAGTGCTCCCAAACATTTTGAAAGCCAAACCCAATTCTGCATCTAAATTTTGCAGTCTTTAAAGAGAATAAAAATAAAATGCATGGGTGTGATGTCGGCTCAGTAACATAATTAGCAAACTTCTAGTTGACTTTGGGAGAACAGGTTTGCATCCCAAACATCAATAGCTCCAGCCACCAGCAGGGTTTGAAATAAGAAGCTGGACGTGAATCCTGTTTTATTAATTTCTGCTGAAAAGTGAACTTAACTTTGCAAAGTGTTTTCTGCTTATACTTTATTTTGTTACTGTCCCAACTAAATTTAACTTTCCTAAAACAATCTGAGAATTTAAATGAGTTTCCTGTCCATGCACATTTGTGATTTTTTTTGTACCACTCATTTCTTTTTTTGATAGCACATTGTTTTATTCTTTCAGTCTTAAAAAAAAAAGAGAGAGAGAGAAAAGAAAAACCTGACACAAAAGTGAAATTTTTTTTTGTTGCATTTCATTTTAAGTCGTCTTTTTAAAGATCTGTCATTTATACAATGACAAGAAAACTTTCTAAATTGGAACTAATTTATGAATTCCTTCTTTTTGGCATAATGTCACTTTGCAAGTTAAAATGATAATGACTGGAAAGATCAAATATGTTTATCTAAAAAAAGAAAAGGGGTTTTAAGAGTTTGTGCTCATTAGAAATCTTTGCAAACTCTGTACACAGCAGGCATTATAGATTTTTTGAGTGCAAAAATCCTTTTGATTAAGAAAAAGATGTAGCTGAGAATGGGAAAGGTTGAAGAGAGTTCAGAATCCCTTTGTCTAACAACTATAAATGGGTGAAAAATCTGGTTTTCACTTATGTGATTTTTAGAATGAGATTTGATTTTGTCACCAAACCAATCCTTCATACTCCATGTATGTGATTGGATTCTTCCTATTCAATCTTCCATTCATGAGCAATCCTTCAACTGCACAAATATTCTCAAGCCAGTGTGTTACCTGCTGGTTTTCAATAACTTCTCCTTTGTAACAGTGATTTGGGAATGTGCATCCAAATGGCTTACAGTGGACCTTCAGTACACTGGAAAACTTTCTGACCTCTCTCCTTTCATTATGAGGATTTTGATGCAAAGGAAACAACTAAGCTGTAGCAAATGAAGTAGAATTAATACCATTATGCTCACAATAAGCCCACTGCCTGGGGGAATGCTGTCGACTGATCTAATAATACCAGAATCGCATCCTCACACCATTGTAAAATGCATCCATATGTTTCTTATCAAGGCCACTGGTGGCACAAGTCCTTGATCCAGGCAAGTAACAGTCTTTAAAGCTGCAAAGAACAAAAGTTTCCTTTGGTGCTGTTCCTGTGCCCTGCATTGTTGCTTCCCCTTACTGAATTTCTTGTTCCTACCAGTGATGTTGGCATGTCACCATCTGTTCCCTCTTCCAACATGTCAGTTTTTGTCTTTATCCTATATTTTAATCTCTCATGATGTGCTCTTCACTAATGAAGTGTTTAAAAGTGGTGTGAGGAAGGTATTAGTCTGTGACAGAAAAAGGAAGAAATCTGTTTCTCGCACTCTTTTTTTAAAGTGAAGATGTGTGGATTTTTAAGGCAAGTGCTTAAAAATAATTATGAAAGGATTATGAAAATGATACAAAAATTCCATATGAGATTTTCTAATGCTTTGTGTAGGCACAACTGGATTCACTGCAGATTTCAGATTGCAAGTGAATAAGGAAACAATTTCTGCCTTATATTACCAAAAATACACGGGCTTGTATTGTCACCTTAATGTCATTTTAGGTGTAGCTTTCACACACACACACACGAAAAAATCCTTCTAATATCTGATGCAAAAGCATGTAAAATTACAAACAAAAATAGAAACATGAATAAGATACAAAGTATTCAGGCTACATTGTTTCATTTTTAAATCACTCTGAGGATTTTTTCTCCCTCAAGAGCATGAAGGAAGTTCCTATCCAGGGTTTTGCTCTGGCACCATATGCCACTGAAGAACATCTCATAGCTGAGTGGTGATCTCTGAACCTCTGTCTTATTCTCAGAAGCTTCCATCATCATGTCCTTTTGACTAAACAGAACTTCTGAGGGTCAGTTGCTTTGGACATGCTGAAAAAAAAAAATTAGTGAATTAGTGTGTATGATATTACCCGGCAACAAATAAGTATGATTTGTCTTTTTGTTTACAGAATAATTTGTTGGAGTTTTTCCATCTTTTGTATGCAAAATTTCTAAGGCAGTTCCAGAGTGATATGGGACAAAAGCTCTGCTTTATGTGCAGTACTCACACTGCTACTCCTGAGCAGAGGATTCAGTACCATTCTCCATTTTATATTCAGTGTCGTGAAGACGAAAGCTTAAATAAGAAGACTACAATTAGTTAGTGTGCCCTGTTATACAAAGCTTCAAATCTCGAGTGAAATATGAAAAGTGAACACAAGAGCAGGTGCTGCAGCTGGCTGGCATTAAACAAAAAGGTTTCATTGCTGTCACGTATTTGAAGCACAAGAAGATGGGAGTGTCTATGATCAACATCATATTAAAAGCCTTTTCAAAGAAAATAAGTGATCCCAAACTATTTGGATGCTATCCAGATTTCTTTGGAAGCACTCTAATATGAGAATAATTGAAAGCAAATCTCTTGATAAAGATTTAATGTTTATCTTTATTCTGAGATCAGAAATTTATCCTACCACTTTACAGTGCTCAAAAGGTGTATGCATGTGGCATATGGGAATATAGTTTAGTGCTGAACATGGTGTTGGGTTTGCAGTTGGACTCGATGATCTTACAGGTCTTTTACAGCCTTACAGATCCTATATGTAGCTGTCACATTTATAGGATCGTGTTCTTGATTTATGTTCTTTATTTCAAAGATAATTTGAGAAACAGTGAAATGCTCTAAGGTGCATCCCACTAAGAATCCACAGCATTTGTGAATCAACAACCTTTTCATGAAGCTGCAAGACAGTAAAAGATGATTATACAAAATAGTCCTGAACTAGACTTTGTCAGTCTGTTACATGTAAATATAGGTAAAGATGTCCTTGAAATTATATATTTTGAATGTTTTAAGTTATTTGCAGAGGATGTTGGGGCAGAATTTTGATTTTTAATGAAATCTATCAAAAACACAATTTACACCAGCTAGGTGTAAAATAAAAGATACATTTTGAATAGTCTTTTCTCATTTTTTAATGTATTAAGCTAGTTAACAATATGACACATAAGACAGTGAAAATTCGGTTCCAGCTTCAGATCATTAATTGAATCCTGTTCCCCTACCTTTTTGCCTGTCTCCACATAGATAGAGCTTTATTGCATCAAGAGACTGTTACAATCTTTACATTTGTAGAGAATGACAGGGTATAAGAAGAATTAATTCATGGCTGTTTCTCCTTCCATACTTGTGGTTTTAATCCCAGCTAGAGATGAGCCACACAGGTTTTCAAGAAGGAGCAGGAAGACTGAGAGAGATCTGCTCCTGAACAGTTACTTGCTACAAAAATTATCTTCAAATATTCTATTTCCTTGATGCAAAGTCCTTGATGTGCCTGCAAGTGATAATAGAAAAAACTTTTCCTGAAGACAGGCTTGGATATTGCTTGGTGCAAATGTTGAGTCACCACAGTGGTGTCAGGATGGATTTGCACTGATGTGTCTGAGAAAGTGGGCTTGGGCAACTATTTTCTTTAGATACAGGCAAATATAATTGTCAGTGAAAGTTTTAGAATTCTTCAATGTTCCCACCAGTTCTTTTATTCTGGAGGCAGTGTGTCTGTCAGGCAAGTGTTAAAATCATTAATTTTGGAGTGTTCTGCCCCCAACTTGCAGTACTGCCATCATATTGTAAAATTGCCATATTATAGAATTACAATATTCACCACTCAACAAGTTTTACCTCTTTCTCTCTAGAGCTGCCTATTTATCTTGACAAACCTTTGAGCATGGTCACTAAAGGGGGGGTGTCTGGATATTATTTAAATATTAATTCTTCAGATTTAGCATGTGCACAATTTCTTTCTGCAGTACCAGTGCATATGTGCCAACAGTAGCCAAGTGCTGGTTTGAATGGATATCCAAAGGAAACTCTGCCAACCAATGCCACTGTTGTTGGATGCAGTTATAGTAGCTCCAGTGGAATCACCCAGCTGGTTAAAAGTTAAAGCCAGTCAAACTGCCAAACCCTAACACATAACAGACATTTTTAAGATTGTTTGTCTACTGTTCCTTTTTGCTTTTAAAGAAATGTGGCTTAGCAAAATTCTGTCATAGGCTGGAAGGTTTGTGCAGACAGAAGGTTGCTAGCAAATAGAATTATGTGCAGAAAGGCTTTAATCCCTGCAGCCCCTATATAAGAACATCTGCTTGAATTACAGGCCATACATAAATTGTGCGTGCTTGTTTTTGTCACAGATCCTTCCCTTCCACTCTCTGCTCCCCACATCTTATATGATACCCTGCAAAAAAACCCCACCCAGAACAAAAGCTAATTAGTACTTCCAGCCCCCCCATTAGTGAAACTTGATATGTTTACTAAAAAAATAATTGCGACATTCCATTCATAAATCTTTAGCAATGTCAGCATTATACTGATGGAATTATGATGTCCCAGTACAAATTGTCTGACCTGCTTTATGTTCCCCAGCACATAATTAAGGTGGCGGTGTGTTAAAGGAAGTAATTTTGTTCAAAGCTTTGGCACCAGCAGTGCAATGTCTTTTGCTCGTATTGCTAACAGTTACCAGTCAAGGTAGGAGCTGCACCGTGTTGGACTCTGAGATTAGACATATTTCTGTAGCTCTGAGCACAAGGCTTTGAGCAGCACATGCAAAATTTAAATTAATGTTTGGTGTAGTGACTTTGTCAGGATTTGAGTTTTACTCTCTTGAGGATTTGAATGAGCAAATTAAGTTAATGAATGATGACAAGAAAAGTTTAAAAACAACAAGCTTTAAATTTCATTCACAGGTAGTTTGAAATGTAACTTGTTTCCTTTCTTTGCAATCTTTGAACTTTCTTGTTCTCTTTGAAGATAGAAACTTTAGGGGAGTATCTAACGGGCCCTTGAAACTTGATAGCAAATTGAATTTTATTTTCAAAGTGCATATTGTGAATAAAGATTTTAGAGGACCCCTAGCAGTGTAGATTTCCGGAGAAAATGCCAGTGACAATGTCAGATCCTGGTCCCACAAACAGCTAAGACTGTGCGCCTCACTGAAGCTCTGGAGTAATCACACTGACTTGAGAAGCACAATGTTTCTGTACAATTCAGTCACACAAATGTCCTCCTTGCCATTTGCAGTCCCTGATGAAGTCTCCAAGCCGGTTGACTGTAACTTGGGGCTGAACCTTTGTAGAATCAGATTTTATGAGCCTCTCTCATGTATTCTTCAGTGACTTCCAGGCACAACTCATATTTGCAATATTTCCTCACAGGATAGATCATAGGATTTGAGCATAAAAAAGTCAATAAAATGCATAGTAGCTAACAAAGTAAATGTGATTAAATGTATTTTCCTTACCCCTATGAAGTATTCAGGCTTAGGCAGATGATAGGGAAATTGCTACTGTTGCTTTAGTTTAGGATTTTAAATACCCAGTGCTTTGAACACTGTGAAATTGCCTTTTGATTTCACTGAGCTTTAGCACACAGCTGTAATGATGACCTCTTCTTTGTTATTACTTATTTTATTCACGAGAAAAACAGTTTTTGGTTTAAATTTTTCATCGTTTTACACAGGTTACATCTTCAAAGAGTTATTAATGCCGTTTCTGTTTACAGGTTAAAAACACATGCACTTTCATTTCTGCTCCAGTACATGGTATAACGTTTACATTTGGCAAAAGGCAGAAAGTCAGCTCTGTGTTTAGAAGCAGGTGTTCATATTTGAGCTTGGCCAAAACTTTCTCCTTAAACTCAGGAGAATGTTTAACTCAGGATAAGTTTAATTTTTCTTTCCAGGTAATTATATGGCCTCAACATATACACTCCTATGTCATCATTCATACTGAGTCTGCCTTTTTTTTTTTTTTTTTTTTACGTAGCATTCTAAGGTTTTCCAAGCTTATTGGAAAATATATTTTGATATCATTGCATCTTCAACACATTCAAACCAGGATAATAACCCAAAAGATACATTGTAGAGCAATTTGCCTGCTGTGATATGGTACAACACTGGCCTTCCTGCTCTGTCTCTAAATGAAAACACTGACTAAAAGATCACAGAGATTCTTTGAAACTTGTGTTGTCCATTTCAGTGGGTATGAATGATCCAGGCATTTCATTTCAGCATGCTTTTCTACTGTCTGTTCAAACCTACAGGTAAGGCTCATATAAATTATACATCTAAACATATAGAAGTGTGTTATTGAAAATTCTGGATTTTAGTCATCTTATACTAGTGTAAACTTGTCTTTTTATGTCTGTTATTTCTGATCTCTAGGAAACATGTCATTGGACAAATTGTCTTGTGAGGCAAAATTAGCTGCTGCTCTTTCCTTTAAAATATTAACTGCTTCATAATTTCCATGCAAATATACTAGCAATTAATAATTGCATTGCAATGACTTGGCTGTTTACAGCCTGTAAATTGAAGCATTAGGTGTATGTAAATACACCTTGACTTCAGTGGGAAATGGAAAGACGCTGCTTAGTAATAAAAGCTGTCTTATGCAATTAGCAGAATGTTACATATCCTGTTTCCTTCTAAACACCATAGGGTCTCCTAAACATTCACAGGGTTGGTGTTGACTAAGCAGGCTCTTGCATTGCAGATTACAGGAAGCCTTGTACTTAAAATTACCATTTGAAGTAAAACAGAACAAAAATTTTACCAAGTATCAGTAAGGTTGTGGCTTAGCCATTTGAAAAGCAAAGCTAAGGAGTGAGGGAAAGTCAGGGTAATATTTATTGCTGACAATAAGTTCAGAGTGGTCGAAACTATTTGACAAATAGTCTGAGTAGAAACAAAACTTGCAAATGTTCTCAACGCAATGTTGAAATGCTTCATTTTGAAAATGTCAAATGAACTGTTTTGACATTTCAAAGTGTTTCGGGGTTGTGCATTGCAATGGACGCCGAGGAAATAAAAGGCTAAGTTCACCCAACTGCTTGAGGACTGTGTCCTCTTACCAAATAAATGTCATGAGATGCCATGGCTCAAGCACATCTGTGTCTTCCTGCCTTCCAAGGGTGCCCTCACCCTTCCACCAGATGATATGTGCTCTGATTCTTACCCTGACAAATGTTTCACTTTGCATGGCCAACATGGTCAACATTGAGTAGAGAAGGAATCTTTCTCATATCACAGGAGCTCAACTATATGCCAGAAGAGCCCAAATTTCTGCCCATGCACTGAATTCAGCAGAGGCTGAACTAAAGACTCTGATGTCTCAAGGAACTGTGTTACCCCACAGCATCAGCTACTTTGTGATGAAACATCCTTAAGCTTCACTTTTGTATGGAGTATTTAAATGTTTGTTGAAGAGAACAAAAGCAGTCGTAAACTACATCTGGAATATCATTGAGTCATAATCCTTAGGTGCCTAATTATTTCTTTCTCTTTCTTAATTTCTCCAAAATATACTTCCTTCATATTGGAGAAATTTTTGCAACTTATTTCACTTCTGTGTTTTGAACAAGTCATCTGACCAGAAAAAATAATCAGTATTTTCACATTCCTCCTCCAGATGGTTAAATTTTCAGAAATCACAATATGACAAGGTTCCACAGTTAGAGTGATGGAAGTTGCTGGAATGTGTCAAGGATCAGAATTTCCCTTTACATCTCCTGGGTTGCTGTGCAGGTAGGTGTAAATCAGCATAGCTCCATTCACATCAGTAAGATGTGCTGTTTTATACTGCGCAGGGGGTTGACTCACTGTATTTTGACTTCTATTCAGTAAATTAAGATTAGATGTGCTACTGGGTTTGGAGTTCCCTCCACTGATTTTAGTAGTCCTTACTTACTCCTATGCATCTGCTTTTTTAAAAAAGACATAACTACTTTCATTGACTAAGTGACATATTCATGAACATAGGGTAATTAAGGTTGTAAGGTTCTGGAAGACTGAGATCTAGGATTGTTAGTCTGGTACGTTTTGAAAAATAACTTTTTTTTCTCGATATATATGTGTGTAAGTTGTGTGTGATTTTGTGCAAGTATTATTGTTAAAAAGCATGTTTTCTTTCCACATCTCAATTGAAGAAGATTAAAAACACAAGCAAATTTAAAGACATTATATTACTCTCCATTCAAACAATGGTATAATCCTAGTTCCTGTGAACATAAGATGCTTATAAAAATCTTATTTAGCATCTTTTACAGGTATTTTCATCTACATCCACATAGCTGAAGTCAAAACTTTTGCCATCAATATTTTGTGGACTTCATAAAAACTGAGGAATTTATGTATGTGGCAGCTTATTTCACAATATTGTCAATCTGCCATGGCCTTCCATCCTCTTTTTAAAAATTCCCCCATTGCAAAGCACGTTGCCACTGTTATGGCCTTAAGAAAGTGCATTTTTATTTTCCAAAATGTTCTTCAAGACATTCATAAGATTACGTCACAAAATGCTAGACTGTGTCCTTTGTATTTTCTTCTCATCATTTCCATCTGCTGAAGAACTGTGTGTGAAATACCACTAAATCAGAGTAACCATGATGCATCAGGCTGTGAAGAGCAGGCCGCACCATTAAGAGTCCAAAATCCTCCTAATTTCAACACCATTGATGGTAGCATTGTACTCTTGCCTGATTAAATATGTATCATGGTTCAAATTAAGATTAAAATGGGCTTTTCTAAGTCAGGACCTCTTAACTGCTCTTCCAAAGTCCAATAAATTCAGAATATTTTGGATTACTTTCAACGTAGTTAAAGGTCAAACCTCTGAATGCCGGTTTAGGGAAAACTGGTTTTTATTAGCCAAAAGCATATAATTTTAGTTTTTTGTACTGAGACAGTCCTGTTAAATTATATCCCATTACAGGGTTGCACAATTAAGAATTTAAGAAATTAACTCAAGCCTTTACTTTTACTACAAATCTTTCTTCAACTCAGTTTTATGTTGCACATATTATGCATAAATATATGTCAATTGTGACATTTTATGAGAAGATAACATATGATTCATAAACAAAGTATTAATTTAAATTTCTCTTGTTTTTTCTTTGATGACTTTATTGTAGCTTTTTAGTGGATTTTGTGACAGGTTTTTTATAAACTTTAACAATATCATGTGACTGAAATAAGCAGTACTGTTGAAATTAAGATATATCTAGAGGATCATGGCATTACTTTCAGAGTATGTCTTCTACTTTCACTTGAAGTCAGAAGTCAGTGTTTAAGACTTTATTTTAATAAGATACGTTGGGGATGACGAAAGACAGTATTCATTATTTTGTTTGTGATAGCTATGTATGGACATTATTTGAGAAGCTCTGTGCAATTTGAGGGCTTTTCAACTCTCTTTCCATGGATCTTGGTGCACAATCTGCTACTGGCAGTTGCCATAATTGTGCAAAACTTGTCCAAGGTGGCTCTTGCCCGTCCCCGAGCCAGTCCTCCCCTGCAGCTGTGAGCACAGGCCTAGTGTGAGTTGGCAGAATTTGGGCTACAGGGACTCAGATCTGTTTGGGTTTAGTGCTGGCTCAGGCAGTGTGTCTGTGGCAGGACACTGGTGACTGTGAGCTTCCCCCCCATAGGACTGCCCTTTCCTGCTCTCAGCAGAGTTATGGAGACAAAAATCACTTCAGGATAGTAAGATGTTTAATTTCTATTCCATTAAGGAACTCAAAAAACATTTTGCATAAGAAACTCAGCCTCTTCTTATCTGTCATAGGCACTGGTAAGTTGGTTCTCATACTTTCCCCCTTTTCTCTGAGTTCAAACTTGGGAAATAACAGTTTTGTGAGCTGCCTGCTAACCTTAGGCCATTGAAGCAATGCATCAACAGGAAGTGAAAAACAAAAATATGTCTCAAGTCCATGTATTTTTAAGCCAATATCAAAGACAAACAGGCAAGATATTAGCTTTGTGTAGCCATTAACATTGAGTTTTAAGCCATCCCAGATTAATATCTTTTATTTGTTTTATTCTGCATATAGGAAGCATCATAATTTTTACTAACATCTTAAAACATCTTTTGAATCAATTTGGACAAAAAATCAACAAGCTGACTCAGTCTTTCTTGTCATTTTTCTCTGATTCCATATTCCGGAAGAACCCAACAAATACAAACCATGCATTTGTGGGAAAATATTAGACGCAGCTTTTTGGTCTGTGATTTTGGGGAATGCAGATCAGCTAATTAACATGGGTCTCTCTCTCAGCAAAATCTCAAAAGCTCATTGTAGCTTAGTGTATATGTTTGCAAAGGCAAGTGCTGCATAAACATCTTTCAGATGCACTTTCCATACAGGAGAGTTCAGAAATGTATAAGCCATGGGAATCTTGCACTGCTTCTGCCTGCCTTTGCTCTCAGGATTTGCCAGTGGGGCATTGTCCACAACCACTGACTCTCTACAGTCCTGAGATAAACTTTAGCCCATTCCCCCCAGCCCCGAACCAGGTGCAGAATTTATATCCAACCTCCTGGCCTTGAGGCAGGAATGCTCCCCAGTGAGCTCTCCTGACACTGTAGTACATCCTGCCACGACTTTTAACATCACTAGAGACATTTTCCCCCAAAGGAAATAATGACTTGCAGTAACACAGCTTGTTGTGAGATCTTGTTGGAAATCCAAACATGTGGCAATTTACGAGTGTCAGCAGAAATTTTTAGACTTGTGTGGCAGTACGTGCTGTGCATTAGATGTTGGAATCTGACCCTTCGGCTTTGCCACAGTGGTGTCCCAGGAAAACCATGTAGAGTTGCCTCTACTCTCTTTTCTGCTTACTTTCTTTCCCTAATATTCTGCAATATAGTTTACCTATATAGCAATTTGTACGTGTTCTGCCTGTAGATTGTCTTTCACAATCTGAAATCCTGCCTAAGACCTTTTTATTTTAGCTGATCAATCAATTTTGATATCTTTGTTTTTTCTTTGTACAATTCATACTTTCTTTATGAAATTCTTAACTAATTGAAATTAGATTGTAAAGTAAGAGGCAGAAAATAGTGGAGGTGATATATTTATTTTTTCTTTCTCACCCCAATCTTGCAACAATTAGTATTTTTTAGTAAGAATAGATTTTTTTCCTACAAAAGATGAAACTCAATTTCTAAAATCCAATTTTAATACCTGTGTTCTGCCTAACCAGATCTGAAAGCAATATAGATCTCAAGTTTGTTTCATGACAAAACAATCTTTGCATTCAGCCTTGAGAAAGTGAAACAGGGTTTCTGGTTATTCCTATTAAGAACAGCATAAACAAACCTGAGCACACTGCTGTGTAATGTTCAAGTAGAAAATAGTCCTATTACAGAGTGGCTTGTCTGAAACTTAGGTTTGGCATGTTTAACATGTTTTACATTATCAGTTTTTGTTACAGCTGTTGGCACTAGACTGTAACATGATTGAGAGGTTTTGATGACCTCAGCTTCTGCAGTTCATTAAGTCACCCAAACAAATAAAGAGGTTCTGTCAAGTAGCTTGCTTACATCTGCCTTACCTGTATATTTTTATGGTCTAGTATAATTGTAATTTGAATTTTAAGTGTCTATCAGTGAAGGAAAGAGGCAGAAGAGAAAGCTCCTATTCTGTGGCTGAAAGGAAAGGGAAAAGACACCTTGGCTAACATCTCTATGGAATCCATAATGAAGGGCTAAGAAAACAATCTTTTAATAGCCTCAAGATCTGGTCCGATTAATAAAATAAGCATGTTTTCATTCTGAAGATCAATAGCAATTATTATGAATACAGGTATTGCTGAAATTTTATAGAAAGGCAGAAACATGTATTTCATCAAATGCCAGAAACAGTGAGAGTGATGTATTCATCTGAAGGAAGCAGATTAGTTTTATAAAAGTACTTTTCCCTGGGCCAGTGGAATATCCAGTGTCTCCTAGCTCTCTGCTAGTATCCAGATGGTTCTGCATTGCAGATAGAACAATGCCATTTTAACAACTGTTGGTTATTTCTTCAGAACTGGAGCTTTTCAGAGAGCTTTTTCCTGTTCTCGGCTGACATAGAACCGATAGGACATGGGATAAATCACAAAACTTGAAAACTCAAGGCTTTATTTTTCCTAAATCAGACGAAACTTTTTGACTTCCACAAATCCTTGTGGTATGGTGGTAAAACTGATGGTCTGAGCCAGGTTGAAATTAGAGTGAAAACAGCTTTCCTGTTGGCATTTCAACACATCTGTCAGGCAAGTAGGCTTTGGCACGATGGGAAAAAGAGAAAACCGAAGCAACATTAAGCAACTCTGGTGATCCCCAAACCCCTGTTAAAGCAGAAGCCAGTAAGATTTAGCAGAGTGGCAAGTGTCTATGAGTTTCATTCCCCCAGCCCTGTTGCCTGCAGGTGCCTGGCAGGGCCGGGTGATCCCTGGGCCCGGCCCCCGAGGACAGGCAACGCTGAGGATCACCTTCAGAGGGCAGGAAAGTGTTTGGAGATGGAATGCTCCCTTTTTCTTTTTCCTGTGGAAACTGTAACGTAGCACATAATGCCTGTAGGTGCTAGTACCAGCTGATTCTTACATTTTCAGAGGAAGATTACCTGAAGTCAACAGCAAGAAGTTCATCAGGCCTATGGAGGCCTGGTGCGTGGTCTCTGGTTGTGTATAATCTCTCTGTGCAGTGCCCCGGCCTAAAGCACATCATGTCATCTGCTTGGAAATGGTCCAGCTCACCTGGATTACCTGGTGCTGGCCCTGGGAGGTTCTGGTAAATGTGTCTTCCTGGCAGGAACAATATGACTGGATACCACACATATGAGATGCAGCTAAAGCTAACTGCATTTTCAGATAACACCTTGTAACCCCTGTGCCAAGCCTCCAGCTCGTCCAGGGGCTTTGCATTTGTGTGAGTGCAAATCCAAACAGACCATCCTGNGTAAATCCAAACAGACCATCCTGGATGGGCAGGCAGTGTAAATCCAAACAGACCATCCTGGATGGGCAGGCAGTGTAAATCCAAACAGACCATCCTGGATGGGCAGGCAGTGTAAATCCAAACAGACCATCCTGGATGGGCAGGCAGTGTAAATCCAAACAGACCATCCTGGATGGGCAGGCAATGGCTATGGGTTTCAGTACCAGCACTCAACACCTTGCAGACTTCAGTGAGACTTGATTATATCACATTCTAGAGATCACATATAGAAATGCAGCTTGGTCTTTTCTTACAAAGCAAAAGGGAGGGTCAGAGTACTCTGATTTATGACATAAAAAGGTCTATTTTCTCTTAAATTAGGAATTTGCTGTGTAGTAGTTTGGACTATCCTATCACCATCAACAAAATACTGGCACAGGCCACTAAAATGACAGTCTGCTTGGCTGGATCTCAGTCTGGGGGAGTTTGCAGTGATGCCAGCAACTCAGAAATGCATCAGAAGTTGTTTTAAAGTACTGAAAAGCAATGTGTAAACAGTGAGCAAATACATGAGTAAATTGAGAATGAAGTTGTCATCAGCTGTCCTTCTGTGGAAGAAGGAAAATGCATGTTTTAAAAAGTAGCTAGTGGCAGAACTGTCTTTTATTTGCTGACTCAATGAGTACCTAGCTTTGAGAAATCCAAAGCTGATCATTTTCAAGTCCACTCTTATGTTTGTTTAAGCTGCCTTAGAAATAACCCTTATGGAAAATAATGGGAAAAAAGTCATACTGTCCTTGAAGTCAATATTTTCCTTGTGGTTTTAATTCAGGTCCTGGTCAGGAGCTAATGGGATTTATTTTCCTTTGACTTCCACAATCTTTGAATCAAATCTTTAGCATGCACAAATTCATGAAAAGCTGGGGAGCATGTTTTTTCCCCAAAGTGAAGCACCCTTGCAGGCATTTCTCTTTTTCTTCTAAGGCTGCCCTTTTCTCTTTGGGATAAAGGTGTGGGCAATAGGCCATGCCTCAATGTCTGAGACCATCTGCCAACGCAAATAGAAAAAAATTAATTATGAATGGTGTCTTCCCATGCTAAATCATTTATTGTAAAGGAGTTTTTCAGCTTGTTTGTAATGGCTGTAGCCTAAGGGTGCACACTGTATAAATTGCCTGATTACAGGATACAGAACACTTCTAAATAGGCCTCAGATGATTAGGAGAGGGGAAAGAAATTAAAAAGGCCATTTCCCTTTAGGTATGCAAATGAATTGGAGAACAATAGACAAAGATACGAAAGACCATGATAAAACATATCTTCTTTTCTTTTGCCTTAAATGATGCACTAGGCAAGTAGCAAGCTTCATTACATGTGTCAGCTGAGATGTGAATTGTTTCGTAATAGAAACAATGTTGTTGCCAGATAGTGCATGTTAGATTTCAAGATTAGGTACCAGTTTTTGTGTCCTCAAGGAGTTTGGGGTTGGCTGCCTAAATCTGTTTTAGGAATGGTTACATTCTGACCTTGGTTTAATTTAACTCTGCCTACTTTAGCCTCTTTTGAGTTACCTCTTCAAACAGAAAGGTCTAGATTTGCTTCTGTCACACTGGATCCACCTCTCAAGTCACAGTGACGTGTCTGCCTCTCCTGAGCAGCCAGTGCTGGGATTTTACTGTCTGTTAGAAGGTAGCTGGGTGTGTTTAGACAGTTCAATGAACAGCAGGAGCCATCTCCCAGTCTGTCACACCCTTACACACATCTGCTCTCCCTTTCCCATACCCTTACACACATACACATCTGCGTGGGCCAAGCAGCTGCTATTTCCTGGGAGCTTGAATGTTTGGGGAGAGAAAAATTTAAATTTCCTGGTACTAAAGTAACTCGAATATCTTTAAAGTCAATAGCAGCTCCATGGGAACTGAAAGGTGAGAGGTGATAGAATATTGCCTTGAAGTATTGCTCTCCCATGACACATAGGGCTCCTTGGGGTCTAAGTGACTATGGAAATTGGTCAGAAGTAGGTGCTGAACAGCTACAGCCGTTTGAAAAATTACACCCCCATATCTCCACATTGCTGTGTCTCAACTGTGCAACAGACAGGACACTGAGAATCACCAGATGGGGGTTAGAATTCATAGTTTTCAAAATCAGATTTTTAGAAAACTTTTGAAATCTTATTAGTCTGCTATATTAAGCATTTGGGGTTAAGATTCTCCTTACAAGTATGATGTGTCAAAAGTAGCAGGGATTAGGACCCCAAAGCGAGTGTGAGCTGATTTTTTTGGATAGCCAAAGCTAGAATTCTCCGATAATTATAAAAGGCCAGTACCTGAACATAAAATTTGAAGCTTGTTCTAAACCTATCAGATTTGAAAACCTCCCACTATTTAATCTCCCTTTATTTTGCTTTACTCCTTACAACATCAAGTTTGCAAGTTTGGCCAGAGATGCGGGGCAGAAAGGAGCAGAGAGGGGGAGGGTAAGGAGAATTTTATGGTACAGTCATCTGGGGCTTGCAAGAGCTGTAAATTGGGATTTAGAGTGATATCACTATTCTTTCATTTATTTCACCAAATAACAAGGGAAACAGCACTTTGAATGTAGTACTAATGAATAAATAATGCATTCATTTGAAAGCTGGAGTTGAGATTGAGAAATATATGCAGGATTTCTTCGTGGGCCTGAAGTTCCATTAATGTGCCAGCTCAGAGGGAGGACCCGTGCAGGGAGATGCACTTGATGCCAGTATGGCCCTGCCACCTTGCCAGCCACAGGGAGGCAAGCCCAGATGTTCCTCCCACATTTTTGCTGGCAATTCCTGTGCTCCCCAATTGCTGGCAATTCCTGTGCTACTGTTGAACATTTTTCACCTAAGGGATGTTCCAAGAGAATGGTAAGTTGAAATTTATTTGAATCTGTGTTTCCTTTTATGTGGCATTGCCATGCCACTTGCCTCAGGCCCGGGTTTGGTGGTATCCTGTGAGGTCCTTGGCCTGCTGGAACTAAGCACAGTGGGGGATCACCCGTCCCTCTAGGGAAGCTCTGAACACTTTCAGTGCCCTGTGGCCATGTCCTTGGGCTGTTTGATGAACTTTGCATAGATAGCTGTGGTCCATTTGGTTGTCAACCAACAGTCACTGCAGTGATGTGTAAAGTTTCTGCATTGGATGAAACACTATCTGCTCCTCTAAACAACAAACATGATCAACGAGCAAAGCACTTAAAAGTTTTCTGTCCTAATAAATTCTCCTTACTTCATTCTGTTCATGTTCCTTTGTAGTTCTTTCCAAGCAATCATCCTGGGATTGTGTAGACTTGCTTACAACCATCCCTTGGTTGCCCAGTGTTTCCCTCTTGGTTCAATTACAGCATGAACAAGTTATAGTTTATTGCCTTGTGCACCTCCAAATACACTGTTGCTGATTATTTTTCCTAATAACTTGAAAACAGGATAAAAGTCTGTCATGTGTGTCTTTTCTATCTTTGATACATCTAGCTAACAGAATCTGGAAAAGTCTAGAAGCTGTGATGAATATTTCTGTTGTTTTGGAGGAGCAGTGCCTCCCACAAATAGGAGTTTGTGGAATTTCCACTCCCTGCTTCTGTGGATTATAAATTCTTGATGAGTATCTGAGATCAGGTCACAATGGGATGAAATCTGTGGAAGATTATTGATTTCTTCAAGAGATGAGGAAGTTTGTAAGCCATGACATGCACTTTAATATTGGTCCTGTCTGGCAGGTCAGCTGCTTGGATGAGTGGTTCTCTATGGATGCAGTCATTTCAGGATCCTTATCATCATTCAGACATGAAAAATTATTTTTAAATGGATGTGTAATAGACTTAATTTTTATAAAATGAATATTTGCAGGTAGCATCAACAAATACATTTCATTTCATTTGATGTTTGTGTTTTTCCTTGTTCCTAACTATTAGATAGATGAAAAGCTTTGAATCCAGCTTGAAATATGGTATTATATATCCTACAGTAGGTATCTTTGAAATAGCATGTGTGGGTGTTTATGACAGTTTTGAAGATTGATGATTGACAGTCACTCCCATAAAAAGTAGTAAAATGAAGAATCACTTGTTTCAGGAATGCTGAGAATATTCTTGGATTTTTTTTCCTTCTTTTCTAAAACCTGAAAAATAGTTTTATTTTTTAAGAATAGGAAAATATGAACGAAAAGACACTTCATTACATTAATCTGCTATTTTTTTTTTATTTTACTTCCTGATCTAAATAATCAGCTTATGTTCTGCCTCCTAATGTTGTACAGAGTCCCTCTCCAGGTCTTGTGTATTGTAAGCTCAGTACTACATGATCCTTTCCACTCCACAAAACCTCAGGAAGGCAAAGCAACCAGAAAATCAATGTAAGGAAAAAGTGATTTTGTAAAACAATCCCTTCCACAGTGAGTGTGAAACCCAGCAGAAAATGATGTCCTCAGAAGGGAAAAGTAGCTTTGGCTTCTGACCATGCTTCACTGTTCTTGGGATAACTGTCACAGGGTTTTGGACTCTGAGGAAGCCACAGCACTGGAGCAGCTGCCTGGACAGCCACCTCCTCTGGGAGTGCAAAGCTCAGCCCTGCAGGATCCTCCTCTCCCCTTTCGGGGTGACACAAGCCCCTGACTCTACTCTGTCATTATATGTGATGATATCTCTTGTGGTCATATTGCTTAAGATTGACTGGAATCTCAAAATGCTTTTTCATTTAATAAATTTTCATGTTTGTGGCAGCAATTCCCCTTCTCTCCTCACCACTGAGTTTCTTGTTTTTTAGGTTTCAGGTTTGTAGGCAGGAGGGGAACATATTAAGGATCAAAGCAAAAACTGAGGATGATGGGTGCATTAAATTACCTTTGTTATCCACTGCTGGACATTTACAGGTAAAGTGAGTTTATATCATAACATTTAAATTTCAGTCTCTCTAATGTTTAGACTAAGTTTTTTTGTTTACTCCTCAAGTTTCTGGTGGGTTCAGCTGGCTTTGATACAAAACAGTCAAAAATTTTGTCTTGTCTGTTCCAGGTTAATCTTCATTATAGACTTTTTTCTTAGCTACTCATATAGCACAAAATTATATAACTAAAAAACCAAAATCATATAGCTTTTTAAAAATGCTAAATGATGTGCTTTGATTTATAAAAATAAGTTCCTTTCACATGGGCTTTTCTGTGAAGACATAGATCTTGTCCATGGGTGTTCTGCTTAAATTGCTTCATGTGACATTGAGGGTACTCACGTGGCCCTTCGAGGAGTATTGGCTTGTGATGCTACAGGGGGCTTGAAGGGGGGCAATTGATTTTCATTTTGTGAATATGGAGGGGAAAGACACTGATCTGCAGACTGCTCCTGTTCAGAATGCTGACAAATGAGATATTTAGCTGGTGCAAATAAATATAGCTCCTTCATGCTTCCTTACAACAGCTTAGCCTCTAACATATCAGATTTAAAAAAAGAAACAAGTCAGATTCTAGGGCTTGAAAACTTGTCTTTTCATGAGTGAATCATATGTGTTTAGGAAGTCGAGAATATCTACTTACCTTTTTTAAGATATATATAGGTATACTTCTATAAAGAGATAGAAGACTGCACCTCCTTTACAGGAGGGTGTAATAGAAATGTAGGTAAACTTCAAGCTCTGCCTTTGCCCTGCTTAAACTGCAATTCCTATTCAACCTCTAAGAGCCTGACTAGAACCTTCACCTCCCTCAGAAAGTGCTTTGTTTAATACTTGAAGAAAAAATGTGGATCTCTAGGATCACAAAAATAAATTGTCAACATAAAACCAGAAAATATATTTTCTTTTTGTCTTACAGGACAGATCAATTCTCAAATGGTGCATCCAGGCAGAGAAGTAAAAGGTAAGATCCCCATTGTGTACCTGTGTCTTTTAGCTTATTCTTTTCCTGTTTAAAACAGGGAGAATGATAGCACTGCAAATAATATGTTTTTAAGGCTTTCTAGCTCCTATTTCTCGACTGACTTGGACTTATGTAGTTGCTAATTACAGGGAAATTGTATGTAGGGCTCCTCATGTTACACAGGTCACAAATAATGACCAGGTTCTGCACAAATGAAACTTTTCTACTCATTTTGTGATGAAGCAATTGTGCGTCTTGCAGTCTGAAACCCTTTATGCTTACAATATACAGTAAAAAGCACTTTATATTTCTAGGCCACCAGTACTTTAGTCCACATTTTGTGAACAGGAGCAAAATTCCACCATTTTTGCTAACTCCTGGGTGATAATTCTGTGTGTTTTAATAGGAAAAATGTGGTAATGTGTTGAAAGATTGATAAATAACTTGTGAAAAGCTTAGTTACAGGCATACTCTGAATGGCCTGTTGTTGTCCCATCATAGTGAGACTTCATCATAGTATGAATCACTCAGCAGGCCTGAAACAACATATCTCAGGTAGTATATACCTTTACATTTCACAGGAGTGACAAACATGGTATTTTACAATGCTGTGCATGACTGATGATGCAGGAACAAGTAGGAGTAGGAAGTACACTGGAGTTACAAGGATGTTTTAAATGAAACTTCAAAAGCAATCAGCTAGTGAATTTTATTTTCTGATTGGTTTGTGCTTGAGAGAGTGGGTGTAAAAACAAGGCATCATTTCAGTCCTCATGGCTGTACTTTCCTGTCATACATTTACACAAGGACACTATTTTTGTTTCAGTTTGTAAACTAGGGACTTAGGTTTACCTGGGTCACCTGCACACATTTTTACAAACCAATGCCAGTGTAAGGTTTCCTTTTGGAAAGACTGTTCACTGGTGATGCTCAGGCTCTGCAACTCTTTTCCCCTCAGCTTCTGTGATGTGTTTGTGAATTTAGTGACATAGGATACACAAAAGCTGGAGGGGAAAGACAACCTTGGATAAAGTTCCTCTATCTCTCATGTGGCACACTGATTTAGGAGACTGTTGCCAGCCTCACATTTGCCACCAGCATTTCACAAAAGCTTTTGAACGCAGATCAGCTTACAACAAACTTTACAGTATGACTTCATAAACAGTTCCAGTGGTACAACTCAGAATGAAATAAATGGCAACAGGAGATGGGAGCAACGTCCCAATGCAGGAGACTTCCTTTTGGGAAATTGAGCTGAGGTGAGCTCCCACTCATCCTGTTGGTTACTCCCACTGCCAGCAGAAACAGGGGAAGGATGCTGGAGCTGTTTGTGCAGTGTTGGACCATGGGCTGGAGCGTAAGGGCACCTACCTGCAGGCTGAATGTGGGTTCTCTCATGCACATTGATCTTTAGCTGATTTGAGTGTCCATGCATACCAATCCTATGTGTGTTAGGAACAGTTGTGTGTTTAGTAATAAACCTAAAATTATATCTCTGTATTCAAATAGGTGATCATATACTGGCAAGGAGGGAGACAATCAAGGACACAAGGAAATTCTACCAGGCACATTGTTTTAATACTAATCATTTCACATGCTCATGTGAAATGTCTCCATCCAGTTCTAAGAGAGGCATCTTTAAATGCTCCCAGCTTAATTTTTCAGGCTACATTACTGGACAAGATAGACTTAGCATTCTTTGAAACAGGAATTTTCCTAAAGTAAGCTTTATGACTTTACATGTACTCTAACTAAAATCGGTTTAGAATCTGATCAGAAATGAAGCCTGTTGCTGATGCAGTTCTAGTATCTATATTCTCTGGAGCTGGAGGCAACTGTGAAGGTTCCCTGGCTTTACTGTGTTTCTACAGATTTTTGTGAGGCCAATTCTGTAGATTTCAGCACAGAAGAGGATTAACTGCAGCACAGGAACAGAAATGAACAGTCAGCATTTAAAGAAAATACAAGAACTTCTCTGCCTTACTGTCAGAGAAAAATGTCAGGTAATTACACCTTGAGCAACACCAAGATTGCATTTCAGTGATTATTAAGACAACAGATATCTTTGAATATGTTTCTCAACTGTCTCTTGCCTGTAAAAGAGCGAGTTTATTGTCAGATTCACTGATGACTTTAAACAGCCTTTATGCTGTTTTATAGATCATCTATAACTGCAGGAAAACCTTAACCAATGCAGGTGTTGGGGCCTGGGCTTCAGCGAAATCGTTCATTGACACAGTGTGACCAATGCACAGTCTGCCTGTAGCTCAGAGACTGTTCTTTCAGTGGTTAAAGCCTTTTATTTTGGGGTGAAGGGTGGGGTTTGGGGGTGGGTTTTTTGATGCACATCAAAAAACCATCCAGTTCAAGTGTGTACCTCATACATTAACAGCGTCTGAGCTAGAATATCTTATGACTGTGCAGAGATGCTTTCCCCCCAGAAAAGAAACACCCAAATTCTAGAGTCACCCAGAAGTCAGAAAGCACTGTTGGTATCTACTAGTGGCATTTACGATCACTCTTTTGAAACAAATATCAAACAAAACATTTTTCCTTTCTTGTAGCTGGAAAGTTCTGGCATTATCACAGATAAGTAACACTTACAAATTATAGTAAAGGATTTCTTAGGACCCGTCCTTTTCTCATTCATATATATGTGGATGTGCACTGTTGTACCTTGGCTTTCATGCATCATGTGTTTGTTTAAAAGAAAAGGACACACACCTTGAAAATCAGTTGTCAAACAAAGTGCTTGAATTCCAGCTGAGCAGGATTCCCAAAAGAGCAATCCTTGCCAGTCTGTATTATGGAAAAGCCTAATTCTGACACACTGTTCTGTGTAGCCTTGTCCACACACTAAAGCAGCCTGAATTAATTCTCATGTTAGAGTCAATCAGCTTGGGAGTTTTCCTGAAGGCAGGCATTTCAAAGTGCATGCAGTTTTAATGAAAAGCGAAGATAGCTGTTTTCAAGCATGTAGACCTAGAAAGAGAATTTCCCACAGGCTGCTGTACATATACTAACCCATTAACAGTTTAAAAAGTAAGAGTCAGTGTCAAGCATGTCTGATAAACCAGCTTTACAAAGGCAAGAAGCTCGTCTCTGATCAGCTCTCTTTCCCCCTTTGTCTGATGCTGTCATGCAGGCTCAACACTAAAATATTGTGCTTTGTGGGTTTGCCGACCCCGTTTGTCTTTTTGGTGTTGTCTAGTTACTCCTTGACTCCTTGTTCTCGCGAAATGTTGTTTCTCATTGTGATGGATTTGGTCTTCTTCATTAAGAAATTAGGAAAGGACTTTAGTGGGATTAGACTGCTAACCATAAAACAAGAAATTTTCAGATCTTGGGAACTTGGTGTGCATGGTTCACTAACACTGAGTGTTAGTATCTGCATTGTACTTGTTTAGCTGAGAGAGTAATGGGGGAATGTTTGAGAGAGGTAAGATTCTATGGGGACAGACTGTCCTTAGCCTTTGTTTATATTTATTTAGTTAATAAACTCACATAATAAAACAGTTTCTGTCTACATAAACTGTTTTCAGAAATTACTTTTAGAACATCCATGTAAGGTGAGTTTGGGTGTAGATGGGGACAAATCAGTATCTCAAGCATGCCGTGTATATTCTAAGATTAATAGGAAAATCTTTCGGTGTGGTCCGATTGCATCATCGATGCACCCTGCCTATTGAGACAACTTGCTTTTGCAGCTGTTTGATATAAATTCCTCGCATATGTCTTAGTCCACTCGGTTTATTTTTATAAACAATAAATAGCCCAACATTCCTGCAGTGTTTCCCTTCCCTGGGACAATCCCATGGAGCCATTTGCCATGAGGACGGTGGCTGAGATTAGTGGCGTTTGCACAGATGGCGGCCATCGTTTGGGAAATCTCATAAATAGTGGAACACGTGGACTTTTTCCTCCCCCTTCAACATGATCACAATAGATTATGAGGGCCCACAAATCACTACCAGATGATATTAAGTTGCTTTGATAACACTCTGGGTCCCTTCCGGTGTGATATTTTTCTTCATTAGAAAGGATAGCTCAAGCACACCAAATCCTCTTTTCTCAAAATTTATAGATCTCAGTCTCTAAACTAATTGTTAGTTGCACAGCATGCCTTAAGCTGTGCCCAGACAGAGCAATTACATCCCCCAGCCCTGATTAAAGGCACAGAGGAAACAGAAGTGCAAAGAAAATGAAACACTCTTGGCTGTTTGGGCAGGATGTCATTGCTGTTGTTTGCCTTTTTTGACATTTGTTGATAAAAGTGAGAAAGGAGGTCAGTTATCCATCACTGACCCTTGTTCAGTGCCAAAGATGTGACAGGCTTGTCTCAGGCTACTGACTCCGTTTATGAAATTATAAACAAAAAGGGGTTTCCAGGCCAATGTGCTTCTTTTCTATTAACAGCTCAAGAATTTCTCCAATTTCCCCTTGTTAAATTGTATGGCTTTCTGTGTCTTTTAAACTCATTTGCTTTGGTGTGTCTGCCTAATACTACAAATGTCTGTTCATGAACAAGCAGGTCTGTACAATCTTAAAGCTCTACAAATTACCTTGAACGAGGAAAAACTCAAATATTTCTGCATATTCAGGCATTTGTTATAAAATATTTCACACTTGTAAACTGCAGCTTCTAAGAGCTGTGCTTTCCTTTTGTGATTCACAGTAACTATATGGCTGACTGTGTGCTTTAACAGTCCAAGTCAAGATTTACAAAGGAAAATGGGAAAACATTTGCTTTCACCCAGTATCTGAGGTAATCATGCCCAAGTTTGTAAATGTGAAGTGGAAGTACATGTTTTTGGAGTGCTGTAGTGGCTTAAACATCATATACAAGCATCTAAAAATCAGATGGAAGACAGCAACAACTTTCTTGCATTAAATCTAAGCTTGTGTTTTCAGTGACGTGTCTGCTAATGTTTCCAGTCTGCTGGGAGTTATCGCTTTCATGGAGCAGTTTGTGGAAAAGGCACTGTATTGTATTTTAAATATTTTAGCCAGGACTGCCAGACACTTCACATTTTGATGTCTTTGTTTAACCAGTTCCTCTAATTGCTTTACATGATACACTAACACTGCTTCATACTAAACAGATGGGTTGTACAAAGGATCCAACCATAATCTCATGGTGTCTGTAAGGAGTCAGAAACAAACAGCTTCAATATTTTTGAAAGTAAAAATAATTTTTTTCTAATTTTCTCACTTCATGTTCTATTTTCTCCCTTTTTAAGACGCAGAGGGATTTTCTATTAAACGACCACACCCAGTCCCAGTGTTTAAATATCTGATATTGTCAGATGTACACGGTTGTCCATGAGCAATGGTGGTAGCTGTTGCTGTCCTTTGTGTCCAAGCACCACAACTGAACGGAAGAGAAGCTTTCAGCAGTCACTGTCTCTTAAAATGACCAAACATCAAAGAAGTTCAGTGAACTTGAAATTATATCAGGAAGTAGATCAGACAAAACCTTACTTGTGTGCATCTGTAGTTTCCCCAGTTCTGTGCTTTTAAGTGGATTTAGTTTCAGATATTCTGTCTGTGGAAACTGTACACTTGCAAAACTACGGGTCACTCCCCCGTGAGCCTTGGTCCCATGGACAGTTTTATGATTGCTCTGGAAGGCTGACTGATCAGGTATTAGTAGAATAATACAGTAAATTAACAGAATGTAAAAAAATTAGAGCTTCTCACTTTGAAGTCTTTGTTTAACAAGTTTTTTAATTGCTCTATGTGATACACTGGCACAGATGGTTTCACGGTAGAAAGATTGGTTGCACCATGGATCAAATCTATAACCTCATGCTGATTGTATAAAATAAATACTTAAATAAATAAAACCAAGCAAAACAAACTAACAAACTATTTAATCAAAGTGCTTATGGCCTAGGATCCCCACAAAACTGCTGTAACTAATGACTGAACATTGCCAGCATGGGAGTCAGTGTGTTGACCCTACAGAGGAAAGCAAGCATGAAACCTTGTATTACATTCCCACAAGAAGCAGTGATGAGCAGAAACCTATTTTCAGGTGCAATGAGTTTCTATCCTTCTCAGATAATCAGAATTGTACAGAATGATTTAAGATGATGTTTGCTAAATGCAGATTGCCTCATGCTTGAAGTGATCCTTAAGCCAGTTCCCTTGCAGAAAAGATATGTCCCTGTCTCACTGTCTTTTTACCAGTCATCACTAACCAGTGTTGCTGGAGAAGCCCTGAAGAAAAAAAAAAAAATCCAGTAGCCTTTTTTCCAACGTTAGCTGACAGATAGAGCTGTTGATAGATGTGAAGGGGCAATTCCTCTTTTCTTGGCCAAAGCCCTCATGGATTTTCCCTGTATTCCTTTCTGTAGCATGCCTATATGTGTGTTGATCTGTGCAGTTCAGAAATCACAGAGGGGGTTTTTTGGCAGATGGAGTGAAAAACTCTGGTTTTTTTCTGTTCCCTTGTTGTTTAAGGACCTTACAAGAAAAAGGAAATCCACTTTGACATTCTATTTTCAAGCTATCTATAAATTATTTTCTGGAACATTTCCTGAAATAAACAGAATGCACAAGGTCTGACAGCTCTCCACATGTGCTTTTGGTGCAATGGGTGAATGTAACTACTGTTCCTGCAAGACAAGGCAGAAGTGAGACATTACATGCCATGTGGGAGAGGCTGTTAACAAATTGGTGGAAATGGTTACGGTTTTCAACTTGTCAAGCATCATTTTCTTAGCTTGATGACACCTTGTAAGACCAATAAATAATTTATGGGGTATCTAAATGTTTCAAATAGGAGTTTAAGGACTGGAGGAAAGAGGTCTAGGGTCTCATAGTTAATCCTATTCGAGCAGCTTCTTATTAAAACAGCCCTCCACAAATTGATTACAGCTGCAATCCCTTTTAAGAAGGATTATTTAAAAATCCCAATTATAAAGACTATTTGTAAAGAGTAAAATACTTAGTGTCAGTTTTGCATGGAGACTGTGGCTTGATTCAGTTGGCAAAGTGGGTTATCCTTTTCCTGCCTTTCCTTTCAGGAGAATCTGCTCAGAGTGGGCATTTCAAACAGTGGCTTTAACACAGTTGCTGCAAAGGAGTTTAGTTTCTTTTCTTGCCTCTTGTGTTCCCTGGCTGCCTCTGCTGGCCCACCTCTGCTAGGCTGTAGCTTGGCCTTTGCCTCCTTTTGGGTCTTCTACTCAATTTCATCAGACACAAAGGACTCGTATTTAAAGTCCAACCTAATTCAGGACTTGATCCTGAGATCTTTAAATAGTGTTTCCCCCGAAGGTCACATCTTCATTCTTAGAATTCCTATATACAACCAACAGTAAATGTGAGTGCATCTGATGGAAACAAGGGCCTTATGTATTGGTGGTTTGTCTCAGTTTAGGTGCCTAAGACCACTTCTAAAAAGCTTCTTTGCACCATTCTGATGATGTAAGCAGTAATAAACTCACTGATGAACACCGTTTCACAACTGTTCGGCAACTCTGGAGCCATGCAAAGGAACAAGGACAGGTCTGTGGATTTGATTCTGTGGTCTATATCCAGAAACATTTATAAAAATCTGACTATGCCATTTTATTTCAAAATATCCTAGTGAGTTCAGAGGGGTTCATATAATACACTGTGACTATAAGACTAGTTTTCTTACAGCTAACCTATATCATACATCATGTTTGTGTTTCCAAGTAGGATGACATCAGCTGTACCCTCTCAAACAAGTAATGGCCCTTCTGAAACTTCACTCACCAGAGACTGTTGCTTGAACTGCTGTGACAAAGCTTATTTTCTTATGGCAGTAATGTTTGAAAGAGTGTATATTAAATAAATATTTAAGAACAGTCTTAGGAAGAGAGTTGTAAATTTGTAAACATGAGTACTTAATCAAGAAACTGAACACTTAGAGATTTAGTCAGAGACAGAAACATACCCTATAGCCATTTATCTAATCAAAATTAACCAAGTACTTAAAGAGTGAACACTTGTAATGAGCTGCTTGAGAATAAGCTGGCAACCACAAATAATTCTCTGAATACAAATACTCTTTCAAGGAAAAGCTGAGCTGCTTCTGAGCATCTAGTGAATAGAAAAACAAAAAACAGGTGACATTTACCAAATAAACTCTGCATTTCACCCAGTTTTGCTGACCATAACAAGAGCGATAAAGACAAACAATGCTTCCTTTCATGGATAAAGAAAAGGGATAGCTGAAAGATGCTAGATTGAGCAACTTGTATTCAGGTCTCCATTTAATTACACACTCAGCATCCTGTTCTAGTCTCACTGCTTTACCTTCATGTTTTATTCTGAGATCTTAGGGTTGCATTTTCCAAGGCTGAAATCAGCTCCAGTTAATTTTAGTAGGAGTTAAATGCAAGCCTTAGCATTCCTGTCTGTGCTCATATTTACACCTTGGTTCATTAGGCAGAAGCAGTTCCCTACTCCAGCTAGGCACTGCGAGGGTCCCTGTGTTGGTGGTGGAGAAACATGGGAGTAAAATATTTCAGATCTGGCCCATGGGGTATAAGCATCTCTCCTACTAGGCAGGTATGATTAGCACTGTGTCAGGTTGTTCATGCTTGTGCTTTTGCCCTCCTTTTTTTTTAATGACTGTATAGATACAGTAAAATCTTTTTCATCAAACTACAGAAAGGTCTGACTATTTGAAGTCTGCTGAAGTGTGCATTTTACTTTGCTATCATTTTCCAAGCAGCATTAGGGGAAGAAACATATTAAAAGTTATTTGTATTTATTTTTTTTTCTTTCTGAGGTTTAGCCTGTTAGTTTATGAGAAGATGAGAAGACGGTCTGCTAATAAACCTTTTAGTCTAGCATCTCACTACTCTGTGGGCTGCTCTGTGGGCTTCTTTCTACATAGACATACATATCTGCACACACGTATGTATCTATTTCACAGGAAGATCTAGTCATCATTCCTTTTACAGTGGTTCCAACTTTCTGTACATGTGCTGAGCTGTAAAGTATTAAGCCTTGTAATCCCTCAACCCCTTAGATGTGGTTTGCTGGGGGGGGAGGGCTGTAAATCCATGGTGGCAAACAAGAAAAGCCTGAAGCTGTGAGCAAACAGGAAACAAATGATCTCAATCCCAGAATGTAAACTGTCATTGACAGAGATGCATGAAAGAATCATAACAGGGAAACCTGCTGCAATTTTTCATCCAGTTACCAGCTGAATCACTGCCATTACACTGAAGAAAGCTGCCAGGCCACCACTGACATGGCAGAGTTCTTTACGTGTTGTGTGCACAAAGCAACCATATAGCCTGGCTGGCATTTGCTCCTTCTCATGCTTGCAGACTGATAATTATTGCACACTGCCTCAAGCTTGCAATTAGAGGCCACCAAGAAACAAAAAATAGCTGAATTTCAAGATTAAACCTTTTCCATGGCGAGTCATATTTTCCCAGCAGGGCATATGTTGTTGCCAGTAAAAACAGAATTCACCTATGCTGTACTGATACCAGATTAAAGGCCATATTAGCTGCAAGAACAAATGGAGAACTTGTATATAATAAAAAGTAATAATAACTCTCATTGTTACTGGTGGCACAATTAGAGTCAATGCTGGCTCCTGTGCCACAATGCAGCTTTTAAGGGGGATGAGACTAAACACTGAGGAGCCAAGAACTTTTAATTATATATTCTACAGTCATTTTGCAGTATGGATATTCACTCTGTGTTTTAAGCATATTCTCATTTCACTTTCCCTGACTTTTCTCCTATCTCCCAAAGCCTTCCATTTAAGTTCACAGGGGATACTTCATTTCCTTTATTGCATAAAAAATGTGCCCTGCTAAGCATGTGCCCTGCTTGGCTCACTTGCAGTGGTAGGCAGAGGATAGCAAGTTACTAAAGCATTAGAGAAACACATAGAGCAAAGTGGAATACATAAAGACGTTGTCAATGAGGAATGTTAAAGAGATGGTTTTGAGTTTCTTTTTTATTTTCTCATTTTATGGCTTTTTCTGTGTTGTATAGCGATGACTAAGACAAGTTGCTTTGGAAAAATCAGAGCTGCTCTGCAATAATAATCAAATCAGTCTATATATGGATGTGTTTGGTGGTATGTTTATTGTAAAATACATTGTTTTCACTTAATGGAGATCTTGAAAGGGGGAAGTGGAAGGAGAAGGAATGGCTCAAGTTGAAATGCCTTGGCACACCATTAAGAATCATTTAGGAAAGTTCTATCAGCTCTGAAGCTTCCTCTACAGCTATCTGAACCAGGACAAGAAAAGTCCTACAAACACAGGAGGGGGAAAAAAATGTAGATGATAGATTTCAAAGCATGATCTGTTTAGAGATGGGCTTTTATGGTTCAGGAGAATTTGACAGAGGCAGAGATGCTGTCTGGGAAGACTCAGAAGCATCAGCCCAGCTCACACTGTCAGAAATGGCACACATGTCAATACCATTATAAATAATACTTATTTTCCAAAAGGCTGTGTGATCACTATTCATGCTGGATGCAGTCTGGAAGGAGGAATCATGACTACCTGGGCTCACTGGACTTTCTGAACAAGAGAGCTAGATTTTGGGACTTATAAGTCCAGTTCTGGTCTGGGGGTGTTGTTTCTATCTCGTGGATCATTTACAGTAATTAATAGCTTGCAAAAAATTAAAACATCTCATTGCAAGGTTTGAGTAAGTGTCTAACTGGATGTTCAGCTGAGGTTGGTTAGGTGGGATGGAGCAAACCCACTCTTCTGAAGCTGATAACCACTACATTAGTTCAGCTGCCCCGTGAAACTTCCCTGAGGGAAGGGAAAACTTTTCCTGCCCCTAGTCCTCAATTCACTGTATTATTACTTATTTTTAAACTCGTTAAAGTTGTCTTTGAAGTCATGGGTTTGAGTCATCAATTCATTGTAATGCCCTGATGTCATTTGCCACAAAATCGGGGCGTACATTTGATAAATCTAAATGTACACTATAATGAAAAACCCACATGAAGTATTGATGATGGACACACAGGGCAGGATTGATTTCTCACGTAGCTACCTATACACATGAAGATGTGCCATAATGTGTACCTATACAGACAGACATTCACAAGTAATCCTAAACTGGAAGCATGAATATAATAACCCAAATAAGGATTTTTGCATAAGTCTTAACTCTGACTCTCAAAATATTCAGCAACTTCTTCCTAGGGCTTCTTCCTGTCTCTTGCAGGTCACTTTTTTCCTCATCTCCTGTTCTCACGAAGAGAGTGTATAGCAGAGTCAGCTACTACAAGACTCATCAACTTCCTGTCTCGACATCAGGCTTTTCCTTCTCCCTTTAGTCTTAAAAATGGACATTTCACTGTCATCCTGAAACTGCTTAGAGAATGGTCACAGTTGTAGCATCATAGCACTCAGCAGCAGATGGGAAACTGCCTCCCAGAATGAGGGAAAATCAGCATATTTTCTATGTGGGAGAGAGATT
>WAAE01003542.1:0-61856 GCA_013400495.1 Nicator chloris | reverse complement strand
ACTTGAAGTTAACAAACATTTATTTTTTCACTGTAGGAATTGTTATCACTTGTGCATATATGCATAATGGAACTCAATCGTAAATAGTATTCTTGATTAACAAAACTTTTTAATTTGCTTAAGAAACACTGACTTAGCTAGTTACAGCTGTTGCTGAAGAAACACGTTATAACAATAAAAATATATTACCTTTACATTATAATATTATTAATTTCAAGCTAATCATCTACATTTCAGCTCAAACAAGTCCACAGAAAGTAATTTCTTTTTAAATATAAATTGTGGCTCACACAATTTCTATGGTTTTAAAATAAATGCCTGAGTTTAAGAAAGGATTTAAACTACATGAGTATGAGAGTACTTCTTCAATTATAGAAGTCTGGCAGACTATAAAAGAAGATTTAATAAACAAATTAATTTTGCTTATACTCATGATATATCAAATGTATTTGTACTTCTACTCATTTGCATTTTTCAGGCTTTTTCAGTTTACTTGTGCTACTGAAATTTTAATACATCTGCCAAAGGTTATCCATTGTACTTAATCTCAGCAAGCCAAAATTTAACACTTGATTCCAAGTGCTATCATAATTCAGCTCTTTACAAATACTCAGGACACACACTTGAGATGGAAGAGACTTATACTGAGACCTTCCTCATTGCAGGTACTGTCTTAAAGTTTTCTGCTTTGAATGTCTTTGAACTAGCCAATGGCTTAGAAAGACAGTAATGATTGGCTTTAAAACTTCTGGATAAAACCTCACTGAGGAAGGGAAAGCAGCCATTTTTTCATCCCTGAACAAATGGATGAAAAGGGTGAAAAGAAAAGATCCTTTCCCTCTCTTGCTTTGCACCAAAATCTACATCCGATTCTTAGCCCGTGAATCCAACGGTTTTAGAAATTTGAGAAATATCAAGGTGAACCTTTCTGACACAGGAATTTTTAAAACTGTTTTTGATAGAAACAATTAAAGATAATCCTCACTTGTGTGTAGCTCAGACCCAGAAAAAGAATGAATTCCTTTTCCCAAAATATTGTTTATCCTGTTCTATTTGTGTCTTACAGGTCAGGAATTGCCAATGTCTTCTCTAAATGTGGTAGACTGGCTAATAACAGAATTCAGTTAAATACAGTTAATTCTTCCTGTGCCTTTCTTTCTTGAAATAGACTGTTCCCTGTTTCCTGACTGCTGAAGACGGGCTGTTGTTGCTACAGACCTTGGATTCTTTAAAGTGAGATTACCGTAATGCTTAATACAAGTGGTGTAAAAGGAAATATAGTGTGATAAAGTTTCAATCTCAAAACAGTAAACACATTAGATATTTTTCCAACCAATCCAAGTTTTTTGAGGGTTTTTTGTTGTTATTTTAGTCTTTGGCATTTGCAGATAGGGAAGATTATTTGTCCCATCTATTACATTAAATGCCTGGGTTCTGTGTTTGCCTCTGAAAGAAATAGATTGTAAACAGAAAAAATGTCTGTGGACCTTAATCATCCATATTTCACTCATCTGCATCACATTTTGCAACTGCAACTGTACCGCAATTAGCAAACAATCTACTCTGATTATGCAAGGAATTTTATAGGATATTAGATGTAGTTAGAGACAGAGAAACAGATTCTTTAAACTTCTAGACAGTTTATAAAAACTTGGAAAATTGTTTAATGTGTTAGTTGTGTCCAGCTTAATGCCCCATGAACAACAAAAGTTGCATAAGTGATAAACTTGATGAATATTAGTCTGAGTCAAGCACTATGCATGAAAGACTCCTTTTTCCCACCTGAGATTTTTTCAGCGAAATACTGCTCTATAATGAAAAATTAATATTTTTAAAGATGAATCTAAGGGAACATGAAGATATATTTTTATTGCAAACCGGTTTGTTTGTAAAGTGTGTTGTTAGAAAGGCATTGGCTTCACAGTACATCATATTCAGACACCACCAATCAGCTACTTAATTATTAGGCACATTTCAATTTACCTTTCAGGTTTCTTTTTTTCTTTTCCTTTCTTTTGGGTCATAAAATTGGCAGAGTGCTTTGTTCATTCCCAGTTTAGCAACAGATTTGGATTTCAGAAGGTAACTTCTCATCTCATTTTATCTTTCACAAGGTGTTGGTTCCTCTTTGCGGGGGATGAGATCCAAAGCTTCTTCTGATGGAAATATTTCCTGGATGCTTGTACGCCTATTCTTCTGGGGTTTGTTGTTGTTACCATATGAAAAAAAAGTAGTTATTGACCTTGTGGCAAATGCCATTTTTTTATTTTTCCCAGACACATTTCACATATTCCCTTTGGTGGAATTTTAAATTGTGGTCACCTTTTGGCAAGATAAGGTTACTTACTTGCAGTGTACTTAATAAGCTACCGGAGACAACTTTGCTCCCTCCGCATATTTCATTATCATATGAATTATTTGGCAGAAGCGATATCTTCTCATGGTTTACAATAAAAATTCTACTATATTGACAATTTTCTGGTTCTCAAATGCTCTGCTTTATTGCTCAATGTTCTTTGAAGATACCGTATTTGTATGGAACTTATCATGTAAACCCATGTGAGATACAGGTGATTGTTACCTTCAGATCTTTTCAGTCTGAGATTGAGGTTATGACAGAACCATTTCTATGTTCGGGGAACTTTGATCATTCCCTCACCTAGCTCAAAGAGTATTTTTTTTCCATGCTTTTATCTGTGCTTGAAAGTTTTGAAGCTCTTGTATTGGTGAAGTATATGATCTTTTCATACTTTGAGGGGGAACTGCTGTGTGTTTTACTACTGCCAGAATGGTATCAGTGGTCACTTGCTATCACAAGGTGTGTTTCTAGGTTGTGAGGTTTTCTTGCAAAAGCTAAACAGGCAGACAGGTCCAAAACCTCAGTCAGATGCAGAAGGATATTAAGACCACTTTCAAAATAATAATTTGGGCTGCTGTGTCAAGTCTTTACAATGCTGACAGGCTATGCAAGGCAGGGGAAGATGATACTTTAGATGTAACTACTGGGGTTTTTTCTGAAATATGGTCCACAATCTTCGACATCCTTTTGACTTTGTGCAGATTTGACAATATTACTACATTTACCACAAATGTTGCATTCTTACCTACACCTCTGCTATATTTCACTTTGCAGTTGTTGCACATAATATAGCTCCTCTTCCCCCTGCCATAATTATAAGCAGATGGAAAGTGCGTTTGTCTCTGTGGATTTAAAACAACACTGTCTGACTTGGTAAACACAGGGAAAAAACTAAAGGAAGAAAAAAGGTGTAGCACACGCTGAGTGAAAATGCACAAAATCAAAAGTGACAGTCAGGTAGCTCTGGCTGATTTAAAGGTCCCAGGGAATGACTTATCATCTCGGCTTAGATCAGACCTGGAGACAGAGTCTGGGCCCAGTTATTCTGATTTCCAAGGCTGCATCTATTGCCTCTGTTACTGATGACATCACACTCAGTTGTGTCATAACAGACTCATAACCAGTAATGAGCTGGTGGGCAGCAGACCAGAATATATGAGGAAAAATTGGGAAAAATAGGAGTGGGTAAAAATGATTCAAGGAATAGGAGAAAACAAATACCAGAAGGCAAAGATGGAAGTAAAAGTCAGAAGTATTTAGCTGAGAGATGGAACATCAATTGAATGGGACTGTGGATAGGTAGGCTGTTATGTGACTGCACAGTCTGTGCCTGTTTTAAACATGCTATTTATCAATGAGAAAGCCCAAGCCATCAAGGGGTTTGGAGAAAGGAAAAAACATGACTGAGGAACTTCAGGGGTTGCCTTGGGACACTCTACCACTGGGTAAGAACTCTTACTTTTCTATCTTGTTTCAACAACCTACAGCACTTAAGATGTGATTTGTGTAACTTATATTGGGAAATAGGAGTAAAAAATTATACCTCCGTGTGTATAAATGAGAAAGGAGATTTGATTGTTGAAGAAAAATTTCTGAAAGTTGAACTGCAGGAGGTAATAGCTTTAAAATCTGGCAGAACTATTTGGAGATGCCAGTGGTGTGTTTTAATTGTCTAAGGTAGCTGTACAGGAAAAGTTTTCTTGCATTTTTGAAGACAATTTCTTTGCAGTCTATATTTCTATTTCATACTCTTTGCTAGACAGGGCTTGAAAAAATTGTGAGTTCTTCTTGGTAAAAAAAAAAATGGGACAAAAAGCTTATGGATTTAAAGCTTGGGACTGGGGGAAAAATGGTTTTCAGAAGAGGTGTTTCTGATTCTGATATGAATTGTACTACAGATATATGGCAAATTTATTTATGTCAGTTCAAGACCTTTAAAACAGAAATAATTCCTTTCAAAATGCAGAAGACTAAATAATTTTGTTCCCAGAAAAGAGGTAGTGTAATGGTGGAAGGAATGACTTTGCTCATAGAAGGCTTATTACTTAAAAAACCACAATGATGGGTGTTAGGAAGAATGAATGACAAAAAGTAATAAGACAGCTTAGAGATTTAACACAGAGTTCTTTACTTTATTGTTTTAAACAAAGAATGGGCAGAAGGACATTTAATATTTTACAGAGATCTGTAATTTCTGCAAAATTTAAGTCAAATATATCTCATTTTGCAGTATTATCAGCTGTACAGATAAAGCACTGGAATTTAAAACAAGCAAAGTTATCAAAGGTTTTCATAATGAATATCATAATCAACCTATCCACAGTCCCAATATTAAAGAAAATCTCAGTTTTCTGGATGTGGCTGCTATCTTTTTTTTTTTACACTTGTTAGCCCTAACATGCTTCAAGATATACTGAAATAACACACTCACTAAAAAAAATGTGCAGTTAGCCTGTGAATTCTATTTTTTAAGTCTGTCTTTATTCTGTATGAGCTGAGGCTCTCTCAGCACAGTTGATCATGCTCTTAAAATGCCATCTTTCCTGACCTCTTGAACCTCTCATGGTTCTCCTGCCTCTCTAAGGTCTGCCTCCCGAAGAAATGTGAAAGGCGATTCTTATTCATCCCTTGATTGGTTCCTCCCTCTCTGTTACAGAAAACGAAGCTGATTCCTTTGTCTGTCCTCTTTTCATGTTCTTGCACTGATGCTGCCTTAAATTCAGGTAGTAAGTCTTTTGGGTCAGAGTCCATTTTTTCACCTGTTTGTGGGCAGGGCCTCACCAGTTGGGAGACTGGTCCTTCACTGGGTTTCCGAGGCACATTGGTAATACAGTAAATTAACATCATAAGTCTAAGGTCTTTTCTAGTCCACAGGGAAGGGAAATTAATATAAATTAGTAAATGGTCAGCTGAAAATAAGAGAACCCCCCCTAGTAACAAGGAAGTGACAAAAAATGTATCGACTGTGTAACTATGATTACAACCAGGTGTAAACACTGCTTTTGGAATACATTGTAGAGTATAACTCTTTATTGACTTCATTTTTGTACGTATCTTACCAGGCTCTAATTGCTTTCTGCTTCCCACGCAAATGAATTTTTACAATTAAGACTATGTGACTTGTGGAAATCCTTCCAAGAATTCTATTGATTTTTGGTTGAAATAATTTAATCTCTACTGACAAGAAGAATACACAGTTTTACCAATAGAATATCTTCCCCACTTATTTTTTTGTAACTTTTTGCTTCTTTCCTACCCTAAGACTTAAACGAGTCTGTATCTGAGGAGGTATGTTTACAGGGTGAGGCATTCTGCTTTGCAGATTTTGCTCTGCAGGACATTTTCTGGATCGATGACTTGCTCAAGGGAGTTTGTGCGCATATTTAAAAAGCGTTGACCTGTCTGCTGCAGCAACCTAGATGCTGAATATGCCCTACAAATGAAAGAAATGCAAGCCTCAAGTGCAAATGAAGGTTTGCTGTAGCTGTAGGGCCCCGATGTTGGAAACAGGCTACCAAATCAGTCACACAACTGAATGTGCCACCTTTTCTCTAACAAAGTACCATCATAGCAGTAGACTAGTGCAATCCTTGAGTGACAGGAAAAAACACGAGCCAAGACGATTAATTAAGTAGTCAATAGCAAACTCATCCCAAATGTTTGCAACAAGCAATATGACTGAGTGTGTAGAAGCAGCATTGCATTTAAACCCCAGATACTTATCAATACTGGTAGAAAGCACTCCAAAAAATTGGATGTTGTTTGTAGTGGATCATTTCAGCAGTGATTCATCAAATGCTATCACGTATATCTGACAGAACTCAAAACTGGCAAGTGTTCTAATGGAACATAATAACAATGATGAGTCGTACATTTGTAGCACTTACTGAAAAGAATTCCAGGATTGACAAATTGGAGAGGCAATGTTGGCAGACTTAAAATGAAGCATTTGTACAGTATATACAGTACTCGGAGATGTGGAATAGATTCCAATATGAAATGCAGAGATATTTCTTAACATCTTTCTCAAACTTCATGCCAAGATGGTGCCTAATTTTTATCCTGTCACTCACAAACCCCTTTGCATCTGTTGTTTCAACATGTGAACAGTGACCCGGTTCAAGCTGCTGCTAAAATTTGAGTACTAATTAATAAGAGGGAAGCTGGCTGATGGATAATTAAGATCAGAAAAGGAAATTCTGGACAATGTATTTGCAAAACTTCACTTGGACGAAAGACGTAGAGAGGTTTAAGAAAAATAAAACCATTTTGAAAAGAGAAGTATTTGCGAAGAGTATCACACATTTTAATTGCCATAGAAAACTCGAACTTTTCACCTTCCTTGGAAACTTCACCATAATCATCGTGGCTGCTGGAGTGGCCTTGTACTTGAATCAGTTGCATTTCTTCTCCCAAGAGCACATAACAAAAAAACAGTTTTTAAAGGGCTCTAACTCACCAGTGTTACTCAGAGTTGCAAGCCCCTAACAGGTATAACTGCTAGTCTGCTTTTTACCCTCTCTTATTTTATTTCTCTATGGCTGAATACAATAGAACAGTAATCCAGATTACAGCTTTCCACAAAAAAACAAGCAAACAAACAAAACTCTCTCATATGTAGCTCTACAAAAAATATTTTGCAATTTTTTTGTCTCTGGCAATTCTTTTGATCTACTGTTTTCTTCAATTTAAAATATCTTTTCACCAAAAGTATTCTCTGACTTTTTTTTTTAACTGTTCCAGTTAAAAAACAAGTTAAGTGGAAAAATTTTAACTATACACACACACAAATTAGTTTGCACTCATCACCATTTTGGTTGACATGTAAAAACATGTAATGATTTTATTCAAAGATATTCACTAGAGTTAAACCAGAGTTAAACTACTAGCCATAAATCTCTAGGAAATAATCCCAAGCTTTTTTTTTTTAATTATTTACCACTGGTTTACACTGCTACACAGATGCTGAAACACATGAAGGCACAATTATCAGAAGGCACGAGAAGGGCTCAGGGATTATGGGTGTATCATCCCTATTTGCTTGGCCACGTGATACCAGGACAGGCATAGTGCTTTAACAGGATTTTCTGACACACCTGTGTACGGGAGCAACTGCTTATTAAACCATTGCTGCTACTTTTTGCATAGGTCTCAGGTCCTAAAGAAGAAGGAAAACAATATTGGAGGACATCCATCATAAATCCTCAGTAAGTCCAATTAAATGCAGGAAACCCATTTATGATGTAGGCTGTGATCAGTATCACACACAAATATCCACACACAGAGTTCTACACATACTATAAAAATACATTTCAGCAGTGAGAGAAAGAAAAATGCTCTCAGAAATAAAGGTGTTGTCCCTGAACTAAATGACTGGCTCTGTACTTTCATTCTCTTCACTTTCTTGCTTTTAAGTCCTAGCACTCCATTTTTAAATTTCACTTTCAACAACAATGCCTTGATGGTCATTAAATATTGAGTCCTTTCTGAAAGGAGAAAGGTTTCTCCTTCTGCAAAGGATGGGATCTGGCAGCTAATTCTGCAGACACAGTGTGATCTTCCTCAGGCATTCCTGCAATCTTCCATCACAGAAAAATATAATTTTGTGTCTGAGCATCTTGTTCCCAAAAGGTAAGTGAAAAAAAGAGGCTTTAAATTCTGTTTATCTGACCAAGATTCAATTCTTACTTCACGTCAACTTTTTTTTTTAGGTGCTTTAGAGTTGCCCAGTTCTTGCTGTCAGGTTGAGGCAGCTGCGATATTTTGGTCATGTACACCCAACTCAGCGCAAGCGAGGAGCAAGAATCATCTGCCTTATCTGAGAGATTAAACATCCCACCTATTGTCTGAGAGGCAGAGACTCTGGTTTGCAGAAGGGGATGGATTTCCTCTCTGGTGACAGGCAGAAGCTCCAAGGTTACTGCTCCCTCCGTAGCTTGCCGTGGCCAAGCTGCACCTGGTGAGCTCTGCAAGGGGCAAGGGAGCGTCAGGTCAGGGAGAGGAGCAGATCTGGAGCATCCTGCCACCCTGGATCGTGCTGCTCCACACAGCCTGCAGAAAGGCAGCAGGAGATGTTCCTGCTGAGCTCCTCCAGGCACCCTGTGTGAAATGATGTATGTTCTGCCTGAAGGAGAGGCAGAATCATTGCTGCGTGGGGTTTCATCATCCTGCCTCATCACCAGCGGCTCTCAGCAACGCTGCCTTGAACGTGTAAAAGCAAATCCCTCTTTCCAAGGTTTGAGTAGGCATGCAGCCCGTAAACAGGACTTTCCCAGGGCCAGGAGGGTTTCCATTTTCTTCTCCTTTCCTCGAGCACCAAAGTGAGAGACTAAAGCACATAATTCGTTTTATTTATGCTTCTGTAACTCAGGAGTAACTCTTTACAGTCAACAGAAGATTAAAGGAGTGAACATTGATTCCTCAGGCATTTGGGTGCCTGGGGAAAAGAGATGGAATCTGCAAATAGCACTGTCTCTGAAAAAGATGGTTTTTTTTCCAAAATAAACTTAAAATTTATTTATTTGCATAATCCTTGTAAAAATTCCATTTGAAACAAATATCACTCTATAATATTGATTGATATGTTCTATGAGGTAAAATGGCTTAATTTGGTCCAAACTTCAAAATTATATTTTTATTTTGCAATTCACTTTGGGAACATGAACTATCAATACCTGTTGGGTGAAAAATAGTGTGGTTTTTTTCAAAATAACCTAAAAAGCCAGATAATATTATTTGATAACTCATTTCATTTTTCTCAAATACTTTGATTTCAAGGTGGTCTAAATACTACAGTTGCTAGTCCCAACTTCTTTATGCATTTGATTGAAGGATGCTGATGATATAAAGTAGAAAACCTGCAAAGGCTATGAAAAAAAATCTTTGCAACAGTTTTGTTCTAGCAGCCTACAACAGGGTGGGCTGGAGAGTGAGGCTAAAACCAAAACTGAAATATTGAAAAATATACCCTTGTGCTCGTTTCAAATAACCATAACTACTTAAGTTTATAATGACATGTAATCAAAATATGATTGGGGAGAGGTGTCTTTGCCACCGTAAAAGCCTTTTCTCGCTGAAAAACATAATAATAACCACATTTAATGACAATCAAGATGCAGCTGGATAATGATTTGATGTGCTCTTTGATAACTATGTCAAGGTATCAGGATATCTGAATATCATATTTTCCATGGGAATTTATTCTGCTTTAGCATCACTGATGCAAAGGTGAAGCTTTTAACCTATTGTGCTGGGTTAAGAACAAAAGGAACATGTTTGTGCCCAGCATCTGCTGGAAATGAACAGCCTGTGGACTGCTGACAGGCCCTGTTGGCAGAGCATGGTGAGAGGCAAGTTAGAAAGGAAGGACTGCCTTAAGTTAGAAAGGAAGGAATGTCTCTCCCCTTAACATTAAGGTAGTGGAAAGATGGAGAACTACACATTTGGTGCAGTGTTCTGCACCAATCTTTACCACTCCTCAGGACAGATTTTGGGTATTTTTCCTTGGATTTGGTGGACTGTGGAAAATGACTCTGTTTAAAGCTGAGTCTGGACTGCATTCCTGAGAACCATCTGAAAGCGTTTTGTTAATCCATCCATCCAGAGTATTTCATTGCCATTTGAACTTTTGTGGAAATCAGAACATCCCTCAAGACTCAGAAGTTCAATACCAGCCACAAGAACCAGAGGGGACTTGGATGAGAGAGGTTATGTGATCTTTAATACTCAAAACTCCTGTTAATACCTGAAATCTGCTTGTTTTCTCACATTATGATTTATTATGCTTCTCTATCCTACTGTCTACAGTTTGAAGCATCTTACTGTGCCTTATGTCCCCCATGGCAGTTTGGAGGTGGCATCTCTCTCTGAACCAGTTGGGAAGCTTCCCTGTTCCATGCTTAAGAGCTAATAGTGTTGTGCCCTCTTCATTAACTGAGGGGTAGAGGCAGATGTGTCCAGATGTGTCCTGATGGAAGGAACAGTTTCTGCTTTAAAATTCATGTAGCACCAAGAGCTTGGGGTGAGAACCCCTTCACTTATTTATTTTTATATATGATTCTCTTAAACAAACAGATCTGAGTTTCATATCATGTGGACACAATCATGGATGGCATTAGCCAGAAAAAACATATAAACCTGAAGCCACTTATTACTTTCCAAAGCCTGGGCATTGGAGGTGGAGTCTTTTCTCTATATCTGGTGCAACCTGCCACAAAAAAAGCTGTAGGTAATATTTGTTATATGACAAGAGATTCTTTGTTTACAGCCAGAAAAGGATTAGCCATTACAAATAAAGGAAAGGTCTAAAAGTATCCTCAAGGCAGCACAATTCAGAGCTATAGAAAAAAAGAGAGAAATGGATTTCTGGGAGTTGTGCAAATCTCTTGAAAACTAGCAGACAATTCCCACCTTATGCCCCTCCACAGGGACAGTACTCCTGCAGATCAGTGTTTAAAAGGGCCTATACAAATATTAAGCATAATGTCATCCTCCTACCCAGTCGATGTCCTGTGTTCACGGAAGGGACTGGACCCACAGCTGAGGTCTAATGCAGTGAACATGTTAAGAAGGTGATCGGGAAGAGCAGCTCTTCCCTGAGAGAATGCATACAGCACTTCTCATTATAAAGTGGCAGAGCCATGCATTTTTCCACTTTCTCTATTTTGCAGTGCAATATTCCCTGGAGACCTCAACCTGCCAGAGCACCTGCTGGCAGTACCTGGCCTTGCAAGGCTTACATGCCCTTAAAAGTGTGTGTGTGCATGTTGTTGCCAAACTTTTAGGATAAAGTCTGTATTATTTTACTGTTGTTTAGCCTTTCATACAGCAATACAGCTCCATACTATAACCACCAGAGAATAAAAGCAAACTACTTACTCAGCAGTAATAAAATATAGTAACTTCTGAATATTTTATGACAATGCTTTAGGTGTAAAACTTTATCAGAGTCTCTTACAAAATAATTGTGTTAAGGAAATGAAAAGAACAAGTGGAATACAGCAGGAGAATGGTACAAATTCAATCATCACTTATTATCCTCCACTTTTAAATTTTCTTTTTACCACAGAACTCTGTAACCATTTAGAGACGATTAACATCAGTGTTCCATTAAACGTTAATTTTTATAACCCATAAATACATTTAAAAAGTAAGCCCTCTCTGAATAGGATACATGAAATAAATTGCCACAGTGGCCTGTGTAAAGCAGAAAAGGTAGAACTTGACTTACTATGCTGTAGGGTAGAGGAATAAGATTAGCTTTTCCCCTGAAGCTTAAAATGAATCAGTTCCCAGACTTTGGTGCCACATCCTCCATAACTGTAATGTGATGACCCAGCATTATTACTGTTTATCATAACTTGTTCTGTGTTTATGACAAATTTTTGTCTGTTTCTCTACATATTTATCTTGACCTTCTGTGCGTTGATCACTTGGGCCATTAGAAGTTTTACAGGATGTTGTTGCCTAACTGATTTTTCCCACATGTTCCTCAAACTTATTTAGAAAATAAGCAGTCAAAATATGTACAATAAATTTAAGTAAATTAATGCAAACCAAACCAGAAAAATGCACAGTGAACTATAAACATGTATGGTTGCACTGTAAAATTCTTCCACTCGTTTTAACAAAAATTATTTTGTCAATGGCTTCCTTTACATTCCTGTTCTTCCGGAATTCTTTTTTGTTGTCTTCTCTTTTTTGTGATTCAGCTCGTCTGTTCTTCTCCTCAGAGATCTTTTCAATTCTTGAATATTTTCTGTTTCCCTGATTTAATGAAGATAAGAAAAAATAAAACCTCAAACCTTAATTAGTTTGGCAAGATATTCACTCTGAATGCTCTTTATCAGCATGATTGGATTAATAATAAAGTTCATTAGCAAAGTATTTGTGCTACAATTATTTTATTTGTTCTTACAGACGGTGTCATCATTAAGATTCAAAGCTAACAGTCAGAGAAAAGCCACAGGACAGATAGAGAAGGTTTGTCAGTTGTGATGTGTGCATAAAGAAACTTCACATTGGTATGATCCCCTGTGCACAGGCAGACATCCAATGGTCTGTTTTAGAGGTGAAAATATTCAAAGTGTGTGCTAGATTCAAGGGTTCTGCCAGAGCCCAGAAGGTGTGGGCTGAGCAGCTCCAATGCAGCCCAGTAGCTGAAGGGCTCCCCCTTTCCTTACTCCTCTCTCGTGGAGGTAAAGTACTTGCTTTCCCCAGTCACACTCATTTCTCTGTGTGCAGAAAGAGCTTGGTTTAAGCTACTTTATAGGATTGTACTTTATAGAACACAGCCCCAAACGTTTTCAAACCCAAACTGTTTAGCAATCTTAAGAATGGTTCTTCACCTGTAAGAGCAGCTCACGTCTGCTCCACTGTCTTACCATCTAGACAAAAATCGTGTATTCAATTTTATACAAAGTAAGATCTGAATCAGCTGCTGAGACCTGGGTAAAGTGGTGAAGGTCTTTTACCTTTCAGTATATACTACAAGTTGCCTGAATTGTACATAACTGACCTCTGAAGATGTTTTCACATTTAGATAAAATACCAATCCCATTAATGTGAGGTAACATACCAATAGACAAAATCAGCTTTAGTTAGAACATAGTTCATTGCCTAAATAATGAAGTTGGCATCAATCTCTTAAAACCTGCTGATTACATCTGCCTGGTCACCACTGTCATATTACACTAATTTGCAAATACACAGTCAAAAATCCCCCACAATTAAATATCTTCTTCCTTCTGCCAGTGGTAGGAACTGTGCTTGACTTGCAGTTATTGCTGCTTGCTGCCTCTCAGCTGCACTGGCCAGGCCTATGGCACCCCCTTGTTGACTACACAAACACAGTCCCTTGCTTTCCACTGCTGCTGGCCCTGTCACCCACCTGCACTGCCAGGGCCTCCTCTGTACACCACTGGGAGGAGTTTTTGTGGAGGAAAACGTTGTAAGCTGGAAGGAGGCGTTGATGGCACCTTTGATTTCCTTACCCACCCTTGGGGGTCCTTAAAGACAGGACTCTCTCCGAGGCTATGCCTGTGCTCTCGGGTAACTCCACAGTTACTTTGGCATGTGATAAAAGTCACTTTAATTCCTACTTCTTCATGCTTCTGAGCCTGCTGGCTAATCTGCTAATTGGGTTGGAGAAAAGGGGGGAGGAAGTGGAAAAAAGGGAAGTGGTGATGAGAGAGGGTGAGAAACCATTGCTGTTGGGAGCAGTAACAGGTCCATAGAGGAACAAGTTCTCAAAAGGCTTCTGGAGGGTCATGTTTTTCACTGACCTGTTTTAGCTGCATAAAAATTTCAGCCTGTCTGAATAATTTCTGGTCATTCTCTGTATTTTAAGGGAGCCAAAGTAAAGTTCCCCAAGCCCTAACAAAATGTTGCCCCTCTGTCACAGGTTATGCAGTCATCTATATCAGTTCTCTAGTTGCTCCTATTTCCAAATCAACATTTTATTATAATTAATGTGCTATTGTACTTTTAAATATCATTTATAAATATGCATAAACTGAAATAATCTGTAGCAGAAAGAAGATTGGAGTAAAAACATTATGAAACCTATGCCTCTCCAATATAAAATATTATAATATAAACATATTGCACATAATTACATATAATGACAAATGTGTCTCTGTGTGGTATGATTAGTGCTGCTGTAACAAAAGAAGAAAGAAGAAGAAGATATCACTCTAGCTGTCAGCTATGTCAGAAAATAAATACAGATGAAGCATCTTTCTCTCACCCTTATTCTATTTACTCATTAAATAGTCACTAGAATCTAACCAACAACTTGTATTCAGCTGTAGATTTACATATATCCATGAGGGGAACACAAAAAATTATCACCCTTACCCTTTTGTTGGGGACAATGAGTAGGATTCAGGTTATTGTATCTCATCTACACAAAGAACATGTGCAAGGTGACTTGTCAACTTCACAAACAGCAGAGGAGTTTTGCTGGACTTATTTAGAAACCAGATGACAAATTATGCTCTGAGCATGCCTTCAAAGATTATTCTTATGGGGAGACCTAGAAAATTGTTGAAAATTTACAAATGTAAATTGTATCAAACAAAACCAAGATCTTGAGTAGCTCTATGAAGCTCTCATCAAAAGTTTCATACAAGACACTTTCTGAGAACACATACGTACGAAATACCTTTGTGAGCAAACCTCTGGAAGACTCCTGAAAAGTCGGAGCAATTAGCATGGAGAAAATGATGTAAAGTTGGCCGGAATATTTTAACAAGCGTTTCAGAAACCTCTGCAAAATTTCTCAAGCCCTGCTTGGGAGAAAAACAGCCACTGATCTGAGAGCAAACAAGCTCCCACGCTTTGGTGGGGTGGGATTGGGCAAAGCGAGGTCATGTGAGCCACTCCAAGTCAAGTCTGTGAGTGGGCTAACCAGTGAACTGTTGGCAAATGAAGGATGGCCCAGTCTGGCTACCTCATTTTTGTAAGAAGTTTCTGAAGGTCTCGTTTTTATCCAAACATGTAACAACACCAACTTCTAAAGTTTGCTTTCTCATAGAATAGAAGTTTTGTTTTCTGGACAGCTTGGACATAGAGCAACTAACACCAAGTGCTGAGATAAATCTAAATGTCCTGGAAATTGGATGATTAAAAATGATATCTTGGAATAGGCTTGAAGCTACCTTGGAGCAGATGTGAAATACATTTTATGAAATGTAAGCAATCATACATGTGTCAGGTCCCAGTGCTGCATTATATTCCAAGCCTTCCAGACTGCTCAGGAGCACTTACAAAATACATACATTAAACCTGTAGCCAACTACTCACCCAGAGTGGAACAGGAAAAAATACTCCATGCTCCCTTCCACATAAAACAACTACCGTGACAGTACAAGCCAGTAAATGATAAACAGAAATATAAAGGTAGGCCAAATTTGTCTTGGCACACATAAAAGTAATTCAAGTAAATGCAGGACCTGCTTATAGGTCTAAGTTTATTGCTGGCTAAATGTCCACAATAATTTTCTTCAGACAAGAAAAATGTACACTGTCTTTTTGAGACTGTAGACTGAAGCAAAGTTCTTCTGTAATTACTAACACAGTAATAGACATTTTCTTGCTCTCAACACCACTGAATTGTGGAAAAAAATACCCCTCTAAGAAATATTTTGAGGGAATTATACATCTCCCCTCTCCCTCTATCTTCCTTTATTTTTTTCAAAGAAAATTGTGTAACTCATGAAGGATCAAATGAATACCAGTTAAGAACACACACCCTTTTTTTTCTACACACAAAAGATAAATGATCAGAAAGCAATATTTGCTACAGTGCTTTCTTTCCCGTAAGAGCCTTTGATTTTGCCAGAATTGAAAAATGATTATCATCTGCCTACCAAATCACATTTTTTACATGAAATCAAAATATTGTGTGAGTGATAGCTCCTGCAAACAGAGAGCTCAGCTTTGTGACAGTGAGGTCAAGGAGGAATGAGGAGATTTTCAGATATGTAGAAGGACCTTCCCAATGAGAGAGCATTCCTTTACCCCCAGATGGTGGGAGCTCTACTCCATCTCCTGCTAACTTTTTACCTTCTCCTCATGTCCCAAAATGACCCTTTCTTTTGCTCCCTCTGAGGGAAGAGGAGCAAGAATGCCTGGGATGAGAGAGGTTGAGCCTTGTGTGCTTGGGTGGCATAATTCATTGTTCTAGAGTGACAGGCCACCCGGCACAGGATGGGATGCTGGTTGAATCTGGCTTTCAGCTTTGAACACTTACATGAAGTTTATGGTACCAGATACAGTTTAAAACAAGTCAAAATAGGATTGATTTGTCTTCTTTGTGGAGCCCTTCCTCTGTTGAGTGTTCATCCTCTCCAACTGGTACCCAAATCTACAGTAAACAGATTCACTGAGATATGACAGGAGCTAACAGTGAAACTACTGGCCAGATATCCTTAACTTTGACAGAGGAAGGCAGCACCTGCCTGGTAATTCAATTGCTTTTGTGGAGGAAATATGGAGAGTGTTGAAAGACTAAGGCCTCTTCTGCATCATTATTTCTTTTTTACAGTAAGCAAGAGTGAGCAGGAAGTCATGAGTCTTCTTTCAAACAAAATTACCTGAAGTAGTTTCAGTTTATTCTAGCCAAAAGAAAAAGGTATCAGAAGAGGCTGAGTCAACCCAATTGATTTTTGGCCAGTCTAGCATGGCTCTAAAAGCAGGGCTGGCTGGAGCTCTGCATTCCCACTTATAGCCTGGGCTTCAGAATTACTCTGCAAGCAGTAAAGTAAGAATGCTTTTATAGCCAGAGTCAGAAACCTTAACTGTCCAGGGATTGCCACGGGTGCATCCTCCAAAAGCAAAGGCAGAAAAACCCTTGCAGTCACAGCCAGTTTCTCCTTTGCTTTGTGATAAACTGCTGGCTTCTGATAACAGCTGCAGCATCTCAGCACACAATCATCTTGCCATTACAAATACTCCGAGGACAAGCAGGGCTGTATTCTACAAAGATCTTGTTTCTTGTAAGTCAGACTGAGCTCTAAAGCCTACAGCAATCTCAGACCTCTGGGATCCTTTGTTTATTCTTAATTGGCTTTTAAGATCTGAGAGAACAATTTCAGAATGTCACTTTTAGTCAATACAAGGCTCACATTTCTCAGTCCCTTATGTTTGTGTCATGATCTTCTAAATTTTTTAGTAATTCCATTTTGGATTATAGGCTTAAAGTGGTCATTTTGGAAAATTCTATTTCAACATTTTATTTAGAATGTACTATGGGAGAAAAAAAAAAGTAGGCTTTCAAATGCACTTTTTGTAGACAGATTTCTTGAAGCAAAGATTCTGGGAGGAGATTTCATGCATCTAGCATTATGATGACTTAAAATGTTATTTTATGTTAGATCTGTTTTAAACTCTTCTGAAAATTAAATTTGAGCACCCACAAAGAAAACTATGAGGCATTCTAGAGCAGAAAAATGCTGCAATGCTGGAGCACACGAGTCTCCATTCAGCCTTGTTTTCCGTCATAGTTGCAATTGAGATTCACTGTCTGAGCAGAAAAGCCTGGAGACACTGCAGTAGGCAGGTGCACAAGGTAAGCTTCTCCTCTTAACCCACTTACTAGAGGTCTCCAAATCCTGCCAGCCATAGGAATTTCATCACATTCAAATCTATTAGCTTTAACTCTTTTACTGGGTATTTTTTGTCACCTGTTAATGTCATTTGTTTGTGGCTTGTTATGTTTGGTGTTTGCAGAGCTTTCCTAATTTATTGCCTGATTATGCCACTGAATAGCATGCATAAGTCTTACTGACTTCAAGGGGAGTTTCACACAGAGAACATGGCAATATAACACAATGCTTCTAAAGTACTTCCTATAACTATTCATGACTTTGTCTACATTGGTGTTAAGATGTAAACTGAAGAATGGAAAACTATTCCCAGTAATACCTTTTGTCATACTCTACATTGTGTGTTATTGAAGAGAATAAGAATTTGCAACATTATGGTTCCTACCAGAACAGGAGAAAGCAAATAATTTGCCAGTACAGCTGGCCAGATAGAAATCTATATGAAGAGGTCTTGGCACACATAAATTTCAGAAATAACTGACTGAAACTAATCTATAAATGGGAAATTGCAAGCACTGAGAAATCTCCAGGAAGAATAAGTGATTGTAAAGCAATTTTCTGACAGTATGTTGCAAGCAGTCAGGTAAATTTGTAGTCAAATATCCCCAGTTCCCTGCTGAACATGGGATGATGGCTACAGTTAGAGCATCAGACAGCAGTTTTAATGGTTGAGACCCTCTGTTCACAAAGGTAATTATTGCTCATTTGCTGCATTTGAACATTAAACCAGCTCCAAGGAAGGCTGTCCACCAATATATGAACATATAATCCTGAGGAGAAACAATATCAGGGCTCAGAAGAAGTCGCAGTCAGACTTATCAGACTGGCAAGCTAGAATCTTTGCTGACAAAGAGGTGGCAAGAAGAAGAAGAACCGAAATTGATTTCCTAAATGATTATGACACCTCCAGACCAGAGGTTTCTGAATAATATTCCAATACTTGTTGATAGCTTATTTCTCTGAAGGACAAAAGGTGATTTACAAAGGTGTTTTTGGAGGATGAAGACATAGTGGCTTGCCCCCCAAAACAGGTCATGAGGACCTTGTGAAAATGACATTTTGCCAAAAGAGAGAAAGAGCTATAGCTCAATATGTATGAACTGTAAGCAGCAAAGGCTCATGGCTTTCTTACCATTGATGAGAAACTAATTGCATTGTGTTGGGGAAATAGGATGGCATCTAAATTATTCCAAAATAATTTTTTTTCTTTGCTGTTAGCTTTGGTTTAAAGGACTTCAGATACTCAATCTGAATTGAGTAGGATCAATTGAAGAAAAAGAATCTGAAGAGGAAAATCTCTTCCTTACCACGCACAATGATCATTGAGGACAATAAAGAAGAAAATACTTCAATAAAAACCAAATCAAGTATAACTTGGAAGTGTCATCAAAAATAAATCTTTTCAAATCCTCCCAATGAAGAGAAGTGTATTCACAAGAGGCAGTACACCTATCTTTGCAAGGATAAGAGTAAATCCACAAAAAGTAGATTCCTGGCTCAGGAGATCTTTGCAGACCAAGTGAATTTCAGTAGGGGTTAGGAAACCAGCTCTAGAGACAATTCTAATTGCATCAGATGCCAAATGAGGAAAATCGTGTTCTTAATTTAGTATTCTCATAGAATGGCCTGGGTTGGAAGGGACCCTAAAGATCTTCCAGTTCCAGCTTCCTGCCATGGACAGGGACACCTTTCACTAGACCAGGTTGCTCAAAGCCCCATCCAGCCTGGCCTAAACCATGTGCAAAGGTGGGGCACCCACGGCTGGTCTGGGCAACCTATTCTAGTGACTAACAGCCCTCACAGAGAAGTTCTTCCTAATATCTAATCTAAATCTACCCTCTTTCCGCTCAAGGCCATTATGCCTTGTCCTATCACGTCTTATTTTCCAATAGGTTATCTCAGCAGGGTTTTTCAGGAAGAATACCACTGTATCAACACTTTCCACTTCCAGGGATGGAGCACTTACCTGGGCAACCTGTTCCAGTGCGTTACCAGCCCCATAGTGAAGTCTTTGTATTATCTATTCTAAACCTACTCTTTTCCAGCTTAAAGCCATTCTCCCTTGTCCCATCACTACATGCCCTTGTAAAAAGCCCTGCTCCAGCTTTCTTGTAGGTCCCCTTCAGGTATTGGAAGGCTGCTAAAAGGTCTCCCTGTCTTCTCCAGGCAGAACAGCCTCAATTCTTTCAGCCTGTCTTCATAGGAGAGGTGCTCTAGGCACCTGACCACCTTTGTAGCCTCCTCTGACCTCACTCCAGCAGGTCCACATCCTTCTTATGCTGGGAGCCCCAGAGCTGGACATATTAGTCCATGTACTTCCAAACCAAAATAAAAACACCCATGTTTTCTGTTACCTCCAGAGCCTTCCTTGCCACATTTTCCTTCATTATAATGAATTGGAAAGCAAACTAAATGCCTAAAAATGGCAGCAATCTCTTTACTAAACAAGAGCTTAAAAAAAATAAAGTTATCTGCTCTGTCATTTGCAATGCCTGCCCTTTTTTTTTTTTTATCCCTGAAAGGCTGTGCCAAAGAGATCCCCAAAATTTGTCAGAGTTAACTATTTCACTAAACTTCACTAAGCTACCGCTGCTGGTGATTAATCAAATTTTGCTCTAAATAGGATTAATTTGGGTGTATCTGTGAAGAAGCTTGTCAGAGTGCACGTCCCTCTTCTCAGCTGTCCTCGGGTCTTTTTTTCTTGCTGAATTTAAAATGAAGCTTGAGCTATAATCTTGCATGGCAGATACTGGATCGTTCCTTTGATAAACATCTAAAATGCTAATGAATGTGGGCTGCAGTTCTGAAACAGCAAAGCAAATGATTTGACAAGAATCTGGAGGGTAAAAAAAAAAAAAAGGAACTTTCTGACTTAAAAGAAAAGCTCTTTTTGTTCACATAGAGTATTGTTTCCTCAAGAAAAATTTTTCTGCTCTGCAGAAAACAGAAAAAATCCTACTACATCAAAATGCGGAAGCATGAAAAACTGATGAGATTTCAGATTGTCCTCTTTTGCATGCAAATCATATCAGAAGTTCTCATTAGCATAAATGCATGAGCAGCTCTAAATGCTTTTAATTTCCAATCTCAGCCAGCAGAGGAGTAATTTGTCACTGTCAGGGTGAAAATCTAAAAAGAAAAAAAAGAGAGAAGGACTCCATGCTAAATTGGAATCATATAAATTTTTGATTTGCTAATTGACTGATGCTACAGTTCAATCAGCTGCCTTGAAGGTGTAAATAATTCAGTATACAGTCAGAAATAAAAGCGTAATGTGCTTCTACTGAAGTCATATTAGCATTCAATGCACCAGGACACACCTGACCATGTCTTTCTTACAGATACCCTTTAGTGATGTTCTATTGCTATGCTGGCAAGTGCACTACACCCACAAATATATTAGTCTTTCATAGTCTAAAAATATTTAGTCTTTCCTATTAAGAAACATGATTCCAGAGATAATTTAAAATATTGTCACTCCAAATAATCCAGTAAGTCAGTCGTAATGCTTGCAGAAATGGTGGAATACATTTGTATAACACTAATGCAATTATAAAACATAGCGAGCGAATAAATGGTAATCCAACATTTCTATCAACTTTTAATTATCCTTTTTCCTTAATCAAGTGCTTTAAATGTCATATGCAAAGTGTATTTTTTGCAAAAATGCTTCTCATCAGTGTGCATACACTAAGGGTGTTCTAGAATCTGTATGGGTGGTTGCAATAGTTTGTGATTTACAATAAAGAAATTATATTCAGATCCTTTGTATGGTTTGTGTTAATAAAAAAATATTTAAAAGTTGTTGTTTAAGTAAAATCTATTTTTAACTTACTAGTCACTTCCTTCTCACCTAGATCAAATGCGATTTATAGCCATAGCAGACTTTTGTAATGCAATTATACTTCCAAGAACATAAATGAATAATTAACAAAAATACCTTGAATATAAAAAATACCCCTGCTCTGGAGCATGTACAAGTAAAAGATCCAGTTCATAATTTACCAGATGTCTTAAGTTAATTATTAATGTCTTATGAACTGGTAGATGTGAAAATCAAATATGGTTATACTGAACCCCAAAATGACCAATTGCCTTTGTTGTGAATTCTATTTTGCACAAATTCTAGCTGTACTATTTTGTTGTCATAGCACAGAAATTTTTCAGAAACATCCTATGCATCAACAAATCGGTCTTCCATGTCTTCATCCCTCCAAACATATATTTAAACCAGGTTCCATCTAAACAATTTATATGAAGACTTTATCCCAGGTAAAGAGCTGATTTTAATTGCCAGTAGCAGTCTTGAAATGGTTTTTGCAATGGAAATATGGGTTTCTGATAATGAAAGGCTTACACCAAATTCCCCAGTGTTTTCAACAAGGATTTAATCTGAATAAAGTCTGTAGGATTATGTTTCAAGGTGTTCATTTTGACTGAACGTTTGATTCTGCACTCAGTGAGATCAATGATGGCATTGATTCAGTCATTCACACCTTTTCCTTGTCATAAATTGCACATTTCCTTTCAAAATAGTGTTAAAATGTAAAAAGAAAATAGTCAAGTAGTGGGAAAACATGAAATATAATGGGCTGAATGCAAACTGTGAGGATTCAGTTTCCAAACAACCAGATCCAGCTTGATCTGATAGTTGACTAAGGAAGAAGGATAAATCCTTTCAGTCTATATTAATCTAGAAAAAAGGAATCTGAAAATCAGTTTTATTAGCATATTTGTATATAGCCAGAGTTCTGGAAAACCTAACTCAAAGGCAAACCTCTGTTAAAGCAAGTAGAAATCTTGGGTAAGAAAAATCTTGTGATAGCAGCCTAAGTTTTCCCCCCTGGCCTAAAGACCTTTCAGTGCAAGCACAAGAAGCACACAGGCGCAGGCAGGGCAGATACACACAGAGGTCATTTCACATAACAAAGGGTGGATGGCAGAAATTATTCCTGCTCCTCTTTCTGCAGACTCTTTCAGGTGCTGGGATACCAATAAAAAGGGAGTGTTGCAGAGAAAGCCTTTCTAAAATATGGATGTCTCACCAGTGCTTGGTTCACTGTTTGAAAGACAAGCTGCTTTGTTCTGTGGGTCTGGTCCCCAGTAGGAAGAGAGAAGGGTCAGCAAGGGGAAAATGAGCTGGTGCACAGGATTAAACTGTGAGGAAATGTGCTGGAGTCTCATTCAGACTGTAAGTAGACAATTAAAATTTGGTATATAAGTGCCAATGATTTTTTAAGTAATTTTTCAAATTACTCATATATTCTTGTATATTTGTATTTTGGTCTTTTTAATCTCTTTTTATGCAGCTCCCTCTAGTTCTCTCGTGACTTGTACATCATTCTGGCAACAATTGTGGCAGCCTTTTAGATGCAGCTGAGGGAGATTAGTTGAGTTAAATTCAGTCTTGCTCTACCCAATTGTTTGTATCTATACTTTAGACATTCATATGGAGTACAATTATAATCTCTGGCAAAAGGGTTGCAAATAATCACGATTATGGTTTCACAATGGTTTGAGACACACATTAATACATCCACTTATCCTTTTTGCATAATTATCATGAGGACACAAGAAGGAAGAGAAAATTTGGAAATCAATTTTGTGAGCAGGATCTCTTTACTATTTGGAGGGCAGAGGGGCTCAGACCCCAGCTATAAAACCTCAATCAAGTTCCTGCCTGGCCACAGGTCCAGGTCCAAGAATTAAGCAGATATTGCAGCCCTGAAGCTCCCAGGCAGACCGTCCTGGATGAAAAGAGATGAAGTTGTGATGTGTCAGCATCTCAGCACACCTGGACAGGGCTCCTGAGTGGGCATGCTGTGGCCCTGGGACCTCTCCAGATCACACCATGTTTGCTGGACCAGACTGTGCTGGTTGGTGGGTTCATCAATGTGCTTCACAATCTGGGCACTGAGCAATACCAACAGAAATACCAATATATTTGCTTCTGTTTAAAACAACCAACCAACCAACCAACCAACCAACCAACCAACCAACCAACCAACCAACCAACCAACCAACCAACCAACCAACCAACGCCTCAAAAGAAAGCATTATTTACCTCCCTTTACCTCATTTCTCAAATAAACAGCAGAAGGGGTTATCTTCATTTGCACTGTCACTGGCAGGTGTGAAGTACTGTAACCTTCCCAATGCTGCCAAGCCCATTGCTCTCCCTCCCTGCCTCTCTCTCTCTCCAGTGTTTTTTGCTCCAACTCATTGCATTCATCTTTAGATTTTAGATTGAATAACCGAGTAAGTAAGTAAACAAATAAATAAATAAAGTTGATTGCAATCCCTTTGAGCTCAGGTTGCATCCTTCTGCCTTTTTGGAAACAAAGATAAGGGTCTGACTGTGGTAGGAAATGCAGAGTATGGTCACCAGGCACGCTGCTGTAATCCCATCAGTACAGCACCAGGAAGGATTCCTGCTGCTGCTGCTGCCTCCCAAGGTTTGTGTGTCCACAATGGAATCTGAATAAGGAGTTGGACTTCAGAGCCAGGAAGGGGCCTGCTCCCAGCCCAGAGTTTGAGGTGCCTTTTTTTTGGGAGAGGAATCTAAACACTCTTTTTAATGCATTTGCATTGCCTATCTGGCCTCTGTAAATTCCAGGGTCAGGTTGTGCTCAGCAAGGAGCTGGGGAACCACTCTGGGGACATCAGCAGCTGTGGGGAGCATTTGTTCAGAGCTCAGTGCTGATCGTAGCTCATCAATGTGGATTTAGCCCCCATTGTGATAACCAGAAACACAAAACAGGAGCCTGATTTACCATCAGAGGAAAAAAATAACCTTAATATAGCATGAATGCTTGGGCCTGAAATATGTGATTTTATTTCACGTTTCTTTCCTATTTTTTATGATAAATTGTCTCTGTTTCAGACTATGGCAAATCCTCTCTATTTCAGACTATTCTTAGAGCCTTTTTTTCCCATACTAACATGGTTCACTCTTGCAGAAATGTATGCAAATTAACTTTTTATGAAAAATGGGGGCAGAAATAAAACATTATGCTGCTCTTGCAAAATAAAAAAATCATTAGTGATTGCCAAAAGCAACAAAGTTGATCTTTTGGCAGCATATTGTACGTAATTACAAATTTTCTATTCTATTTCAGTCCTGTGAACAGCAGAGTTGCCCTATCAGAGGACACAAAATAATTCTGACCTCATGGTAACTCATTCATGCACCTCATTCTGACCAGCTTCACAGAAGCATTGTTTCAGACAAGCCACATTTTCAGTGGTGCTTTGAGAAGGAGGGAGACAGCAAACACTTTTTCATTACTTGAAAAGTGCCAAGGATGCTATAAGCATACCTCAGGCAGATTTAATTGTAATATTAATTAACTGGTTCACTTACTCACTAATTAATCTGCTGCTCCATCTTTTTCACACTAATGTATTTCAGAAGCAGATTGAGAGGAAATGTTAGAAAAGTTTCTTCTGACAATCTCTGAACAAAAATTTGCAGAAGTATATGTACAAAAATTGCATTATCATTAGAATGGTAATACTTAATCTAGTAATTTGATCTAGTCATTTGAAAGTAGGAAGAGGCAGCTACTTTCTGACTGCATAGTATGACTAAAAGACAGTGAAAACATATCTTAAGGAACAATTCTTAGAGTGATTATACCCTAATAAATATATGTAGTGGTGATATCCATATAACAGTTTAAGCTGCCATGTCTTCAAAGAGAAGCGTTTCTCAACCACAGAGAAATACATGAGATATTAAAATTCAACAACTATTGCAAAACTATACAGAAAACTCCACAATTGCTGCATCCTGCACACTCTGCCTCTTTATGCATCTCTTCAAGTTTTTTTCAGCTGGTTGATGTAAATAACTGCGCTCCTGTGTACGAAAACCAACCTGCAAGAAATGCACTCCCCCAGTAGTAGCCCTCCTTTACTGTGGATTTGGGAACAAGACATTTCTGTTATCAGAAAGAGGAGACAGCCTAACACCGTTTCTTGTTCAGTGATGCTGGGCAGATGACACTGGAGTTTATTCTACGATACTCACATGTATAGATCAGGTTTAGAAGCTTTTTCAGTAAATTGGTTACAATTTCTCTTCCCTTGTGACAGAAGAGCTTTCCCAAGAGAGGTTAAATTTATAAGGAAATAAACAAAGAAACAAATCCACATATTTTTCTTGCTACTTTGCTAGCACAAAGATGAGGAGCTTCTAAAGTAGGAGCAGGTAGAGAAGGGCATATTGAGATGTCCCACTCTAGGCTTTGGTAGGTATGTTACTCCAGTGATAAGTAAAGGGCTGAGACAAGATTTACACATGGTGCAGCATGATTAAGGTGCCACTGGTTGTGATTCTAAACACCAAGTGCAAACATCTTCTATCGCCTCGTGGGACTCATGACTGGTTAAAAAGAAAGACCAAAGAGCCTAAATGACTTTCCTAAGATCACACAGCAAACCTGAGGCAAAATAGGAAGCAAGTCAATGTCTTCAAGCAGAGGGAGACACTTGCACTGAGACACATTTTCTGTCTTTAAAATGTTTTTAGAGATAGGAAGAATAAATAGCATACTCAGAGGAGATGATGGCATCACGTAATGTAATGGATTTTTGACAAAGCCTTGGGAGTGTACAGCTTTATCATGGCTTCAGGACACTAAGGATATACTATTTCCCAAGCCGTGATGTATTTCTTCCTCGATGCATTACTTAGATTAAGGGACAAAATGCATCGTGTTAATATGCACTGTTAAACTGTTTCACATGGATGGTCCAGTGTTTTGGCTCAGCTCTTACTCTAAGGGATCATTCAAGCTTATTGCTCCAACATGATGAGGAAATCAGTGTTCATTCTTCAAGAGGACTGCCTCTGAGACTGCAATAAAGTTAAAGCACTTAACCTTATCTTTTTGCTGGAAAGTTTTTCTTTATCAAAATTGAAGAAAAAGTATTTGTTTTACAGAGAATGTTGCTAACTTTGCTAAACTTGAGGTACTAACCGTCTTTCAAAAGACAATATGAAACAGCCAGTGGTTCAGTGGAAAATATGAAGCAGCCCTTGATTCAATTTATGCTTGTAAACAGGAGAAATTACCACAATCAATAACACACTGAATGGAACAGGCTCAAAATGGTCTCAAATATGCCAATGAATACATGTGTAAGACTTTTCTTGTTGAATAACAACCACATTGCACCATATTCATACAGCAAGACATGCAGTCACTATCACACATACCTTTACAACCACATGTGGATAAAAAGGAAAATAATTCTTAAATTTGACAAATCATTGAACCAAAGAGACAAAGGGAAAGCATTGCAACAGTAATCACAAGTTATATTTGCCCCAGTTCTTTCTTTGTATACTGGCTCAGATTTCCTTGGTGTCATCAGCCTGCCAAAACTGATATGCTTTCTCCAAATCTTGGCCAAGTAGAACATTTCACTTTCCATTAAAAGTCTGCTTGGGAACACTACACTTTTGCTATCTAAATTGTTAATGTACATTGCAAGTAACTGGTCCAGTTGTCAGAACAGTAAAACTGTCCATTTTAAGGTAAGAAAATGCTTTTGAAAAAGCTGGAAGTTGTTATTTGAAATTGCACTTCAATTTAAATGCATTTACCCCTATTGTTTTTGAGAGTCCTTTCTCCAAATGATGACTTAGTTTCTTGCAGACATTAGCAAAAAAAGCAGGGGGAAACTTCTGTTTTGTTTGTAACAGCCTTTCAGGAATGTCTGCAATGGTAAATGCTCAAGGTAATTTGGTGTTCTGCTCTGTCTCGGCAGTTAAATCCCTTCAATAAAGTAAACATTTCATTGACTATAAATTGACTTTTTTCTAAGCAAAGCGGTAAGTTTCTATTTGTACCACTTTTGTTCTCAGACCCTATTTATAGAAGAACAATTTCTTTCAGTTTCTAGATCTCCCAGACTGAGATTTTCAGTCATTTATGTAGACTTGGGCAATACTGAGCATCCTGCAATGTCTTTTGTTCACTAGGGAAAGCAAACAAGAAGGACATTAACCCAGAGAACTCAGCAGTAATTCAGCATGTACCAGCATATCACTCCCTCTTTAACATGTAGTACTCAGCATATAAGGAAATTTTTCAGAAAACGCAAGTTTGAGAAAATACGATTATCTGCAAATTACTGGAAATGTCCTTGCTCTCTGCATTAAGAATTCACCCTGCATTTCTTCACTTCATAACTGCCTCATTTTAGACACAGTCTACTTTTATTTTTGTGACTTTTTAGGAAAGGTAGTGGCAGGTTTTCTTGTGAGGCAGTAGCAACCCAGTCTTAAATTGCCAGTGAAATCTGACTTTACGTCTATGAAATAAGGGATACAGTGTGTGAGAGTGGCAGCTCTCATAAGAATTGTATCTGGCTTGGTACAAGCTAGTATTGCTTTCTGGGTAGGAGAGTCTTGAAATGTTAAAAAAATAGCCCTTTGATTCAGCCAGGGCATTTTCATCTCTTTTCAATCACGCTATGAACATCTTTTGCTCACTGAAAAATGCATCCCAAGGCATTGGAAACAGATTAGCTATTGAAGTCTGAGCAAAGTGGTATTTGCCACCATCTGGTTGTGAACCCTACAGAGAAGCTATCGATCGGTCTGCTTGCTATTTAAGTGGTAGCCATATCTGCACTGATGTCCCAATTAAGGAAAAAAAAGGCATTTAATTGGAAAGACAAGTTCACACATTTCCAAATTTTATGGCAGGCCCATATGAAACAAAAAATAATAATGATAAAAACAACCACCACAGCAACAAAACCAAATCACAAAGCAAACAAAAAAAAAACTCATAGAAACAAAAAAACCCCCTTGAACAATAATTTGTTATGTCAAAACTGGATGTTTTCAAGTTGGCACAGATGTTACCATATTTTACTCAACGAAATTATGAACTATCCTGGAAGGGATGGCAGAGGGAAGAAAAATATTTAATTATTTTTCTTATATAAAGAGGCAAAAAAGCACGTGGACTCCAAAATGGCATATTTCCAGGAACCTGGTCAAAAATCTGTTATCTTTTGAGAGAGAAATTAAGTTTTGTAGGTTTCTAAAATACACAATGATAGGCTTATATACTGGTAACACTTTTAACATGTTTTTTCTCTGCATTTTGGAGAGCTCTTGTTGTCCTAGTTTAAAAGGCAACCTATATTTTCTAGACCTGAATGTATCAACTACGGTGAAGGCATTACTCCCTTCTCATCTTATTCAGAAATCATTGATTCCTTTCACTTCTCGTGCAAATAACTACCTTTCTCTAAAGTCCAGCTACTCAGAACCCCTTAGGCCTGTACAGATCAGGTAAAATTACATTTTTAGTAACTATTTTTAGCAACTTTATTTTTAGCCATTTTCCTACAAAAGTGTGTGACGCTGTGATTCTCAAGAGCATTAAGTGTGTGGTTGCCTGAAGTCTTAAGACTGTAGCAAAATATTAGTCATGTATTATGGCTACAGGAATCAATACTTACCATATTCAAATAATTTTATTTTTAATATACTTTATTTGTTGTAAGATTAAACAAAAAAAATTTCCTTGGACTCCACTAATATTATAACCAGCAAAGAGATTAAAATGTCATCAGAGCTTCAGTTTGAGATTCATTCCACCAGTGCAAAATAATGTCCTTTGAACTCTAAATATAATTATGACATTTCAATATTTGAAATTTCAATTTCATGTATTTTTGATTGCCAGTTGCTAGAATGGCCTGTTCTGTTTGCCCTCCAAACCACAGCCACTTTTTTTCCACATACATCAGTGATAAATCAGTAGCTTCTAGGTGCCAAAAAGTGAATTGGCATTGTCATATTTTTAGTATAGATAGGTAAGATTATACTGAAAACAACCAACCATGTTTCAGTTCTTGTCACCTGTGTATTAATATCGGAAATATTGGGAGATACTTTATATTCCACAGCAACGAACTATCAGAATACAAAAAATGCAAAATGAAATAAAAATCCTTGTTGCCTTATACACTGAGTTAAATAGCTGTTTTTCCCAAGGCAACCATCAAAAATTTCTGGCACTGGATTACCAACAGAATAATATCTAAGGCAAGAGATGACACTTGTTCAGCTGGAAAAAGGAAAGCATTAACAGGAAGTGTAGAAAATATATGCTGTATTCTGAATACAGAATACTGTATGCTCAGTTACTGTATAGATGTGTACACATTATCAGAGAATGATATGCTTTTCAAGGATCCTTTCCTGATAAAATGGGCATCACCTCGGGGGATAAAAAAAGAGGCACAATTCCCAAAGAGGCTTTTTTTTCCCAAAGGCTTTGTCTAAAGACATGCAACAAATGTGTGTTATTAAATAAGGATGTGGTGCAGGTCCCCACCAGACTCCTAGGGTTGGATATCCTGCAGCGTGTGCTGGAGTCAGCATATCTCCAAAAGGAGGTAGGATAGCAATGGGTGACGTTTGCAAATGGGCCACTCCTGAGGTCACACCCTAGGAACAGATGTCACCCACCTGCTGCGCTAAGGTAGCTCCCTGAGCTGTCCTGTTCCCGGCTCCACCTTCCCCAGCCCTGCCTGAGCAAAGAGGCCAGGAGGCAGAGGGCCAGCACAGTGACTGAGGGGTGCTGGAAATGCACTCTCACCTTACAGCATATGAGGGATCCCTTGCAGTGGACAAGAGCTGTGGAACAGCTCCACTTTCCTTCCTGTACACCAGCCAGCAGAGCTGAGACTGAAATGAGAGTGAAGAAGAAACTGGAGTGCAAGCATGGCTCTGAGTTACAGTCTCTTCTCTAAGCTGCTCATGAGAGGTCACAGCTATGTGCCTCTTTCAAACCTGGACTAAAATTGTACGCTGCAGTCTAGATCACCCGTTTGCAATCTAACAGCTTCGTCCATTACCTGCAATTTGTCACCTGTTTTTGGATATGTACATGTAGTATCTGTCAGCAATGTGAGATGGAATGTTGGGCAAAATCCTTTAAGATTTTATATCCACAGCTTCAGTGAGAATTACTAAACTGTCTCCTGTGTACAAGAGCAAGATGCATGTGCAGTATTTGTATTCTTAGTGAGACTGATGCAACTAATTGAACCAGTAAAATTCAACACGACAGATTTAAAAAAAAGAATTTTAAAATTTGTATATTTGTTTACATAGAGGTGGTCCGTGAAGGAACTAACTGATAAAGGAATAAAAAAATTAACGATTTTCCAACCCTGCAATCTGTGTGCTCAGCACCAGAAGATCTTAATCTTGAGGCAGTGAACTTCTGGTATTGGTCCTTCTCGATGCACTCAAAGATTTTACCTTAGGATAGAGAGCTGCCCATTTTACCCACTAGAACATATCTGACAGAACAACCCTTAAATGCAGCAAAACAGAAGAGACTAAGCCCGTGATGAAACTGACACACATTTATTTCTATCCTTCCCAATGGTGATTTAGAACATCTAACTCCTAGGAGTATATTCAGGCCACTATCTTGTGATGAACAGTGAAGTAACAACCCCTCCGTTTTCTCATAAAAGTTCTTTTTCTGTGTATAGGAGACACAGGTATTTACTACAGCAGGTCCCTAACTTGGGCCTCCCAAAAAAGCACACTACTTAGCAACCAAGGAATTTTTCTTGCTCTCTAGTGAAAGGAAGACAACTAATTGCATTGAGCCTGACCTGGAGGGAGAAGCTCCTATTTGTCCAGAAGGCAGCAACCTCCTTCCTGAGCTTTCCTATCAGCTGGTTTAGGTGGCCTCCTAGTGAAGGTCTGGCACCTTTGTCCCTTGTGTTTAGGTGTCAAACCAGCAGCAGCAGGTGCTGTAATACTGGGTACAGTTTCATATTTGGATCTGGGTGGTGATAAGGACCTAGTTCAACCCAGGCAGTACATTGTTTTCCTGCTGTGGAGGCTGCAGTCTCAATAGGACATTGTAGAACAGAAATGTAACCAATACCTTACAAGTAACCTAAACCTCAGCTTCCCATAAAAACACACAACCCATGCCAGAAGCAAGAATCACTGTAGCATTCTCATATAAACTGATATTACTGGGGCAAATACTTCCTAAAAGAGATCTGTCAAGGAGTATTATCCATTTTAGATGTTGCACTCTTTTCTTCATTAGTCACATATTCACAGATGTTATACTACATTATGCAATTGCAGTGTGTGTCTCAAAAGAATAAAGCAAACTCATGGTTCTACATTAATCAAATGGGTGTGATCTGTAGGATTTGGGCTTCAATGGGTTCTAAGAAATCATACACACAAACAAATGAGGCATAGATATATAAAGAAAGAGTTCAGAATGTGCATAAATATAAATTATTTCTGAATGCAGTTTCAATGTGCTCCCAAATGGAAAAACTGAAGAAATGGAATTACTTAACACATCAAAATATCTCATACTTGAATTTTATAGGTTTGGGTCATTGGCCATCAATCTTTTGGATCTTACTTAAATTGTTCACATTTTTTTTGTTACAATACTTTTTAAGCCAAAAAGTTTTCCTAAAAAAAAAACCAAAAACAAAATAGCAATGAAAAACCCAAACCAAGACAAAGTTTGCACGGGAAAAAAAAAAGAAAACCTATATACTGCCAATATTTTTCTTTCTGGGCTGGGCTTTCTGATCAAGAACAGAGATAAAAATCCCATAAGAGTGAACAGTGTTGCAATGAACAATGTTACACTAAATACAGGTGTATGAGAACAGCAACTAAGGACCTTTGTCTTGGCTGTTAGCATCTTGAACAAATGCTTTGAACACAAGGCTACCAGCCACCCTATAGCCAATGTCTTCTCCTAAGTATGAAAAAACTTCTGTGAGTCTGAGGTCAGACAAGCACAGAGTAGGAGAACTCTTGAAGAATCAAAATTTAAAAAAAAGAAGCCATTGTTTCCTGCCCAGTCCTATTCCTTCACTGATGGTCAGTGAATATAGAAGAAGAAAATGAACTCTCATACCCTGACATAGTTTCCTAAAATTTATTCAGTTAACAATATACAAAAGTTATTTGTGAAGCTATCATTCAACATTAAGTTTCCAATAAACTTCATGTGTAAAATGCCCAGACCACTCATCTGATCTAGGACAGCATTCCATATTTAATATTGTATCTCATTTCTAACAGTGCTCAGAGGATGAGTGGCATAAGCAGGTTTGAAACTGGAAAACAAAGAATAAAACGCTAATTCCTTAAGACATGCATATAGCTGTAGCATTCTCTATCTAATATACAATATAGAACTCATTTTAAAAAGAAGCAGGTTTTCCCCCATTGCAATCAGAGCAGTATATGCCTTAAACATCACAGACTCATACTTTATACATGAGCGATTTTTCCTAAAAAAAAAGAGAGATTCATCCAAAAGTTTTATTTTTGCACAATGTTCTTTTGTTTCAGTGGAACGAAATATACCTAGTGCTATTTCATTCACTAATGACCTGCACACTCTGTGTTCCGACAGCTCGCCATGTGATTAGTCCTTCTAGACAAACAGGATTGTTTCTCCACTTCTGTAATTGATTCTGATGTGCAGGTCTGGACATTGCTTCTGTGTTGTGTCACTTTGATTCGCCTATTTAATTGAAAATGTGTTATGTTTACAGAACATCAGAGGGAGTGTATAACCCTTGACAAAAGTCTGCTGAAGCAACTTTAAGCCACAAGATGGCAATAGTGTTTACTTTTTTATTAGCACTTAGCTTAGGATCTGCTAGATAACCTACACTTCGGTTTATGCTAAAATGAAGTAATTGGGATTCCAGTCTAGAGTGGAATCTTTAAATCTAAAATCACATATGCAAAGTTTTAGCCATGACTTTCACACCAGCAGGGCACGTGCAGCGAGTCACACTATGGAAGCCATCCCACCACCTCCATCAGTCACCTTTCCCAAGCCAAAGGAAGGTATAGTGACACTCGGGAGCAGAGAAAACGTCTGTTGCCTCATTACAGGACAACTTGGGTCCAAGGAGCACAATTCACGCCCTGTGGACTGCAGCTGAGCTACCACAAATCTGCGGGCCTGCTGGCACTGTGCTTTCCCATGCAGGCGGGTCCTGTGCACTGGGTGCACCCACCAAGCACAGCTGTACCTCACTGCTTTTGCCAGGGACACTAACACTGGATGCCTCACAGAAAACTAAGCCCCAAAAAACGCTGGCAGAAATTCTGTGGTGGGCGACAACAAGCCTCCATGTCATCCCTGGTCGCCTCACTGGATCCAGAACCTCTTCCTCTCCTTCTCCCAAGCTTGGGCAACACAACACCAACAGTCTCTCACACACTGGCTCCTAATGTGGGCTGCTTCAGGTCCAATTTTTAATTTTTTTTTTTCAGAAAGAGGCTCATTTAGTATAGTTTTAATTTCTAAAATGGCATCCTAATATACATACTTAACCACCTCTGAAAATTTAATTCTCCATGTCATTTACATTTTCTGGGAAAGTATCTACTTTAGTTGGTTAGCAGACTTTCTGTTTTAAGCCACTTGCTTCACTCTTTTGAGATACAATCTAAAGCCTATTGAAGGGAACAGAATCACTGCCTAATTTCAGCTGTATTTGAAATTCTTGGCATTTACTTTCCTCCCAGTGTCATTACTGCCAGGCCATCCTTATTCCATAATGAATTTTTTATATATATACATATTAAAACACATAACAGATTTTTTTTTTAAACAGAGTAAATACAGGATCGTCAAAGCAAACTCCTAGCCCTGCAATAGTAACTGCACTACATCCCTCAATGAGGAGCTTAGGAGTTAGTTTAATGATGTGCTTCAATTTGGAGTATAATATATTAGGCCAGGGAATATTTGTTCTTATTTTTTGCCTAAAATATGCCTATAATACAGCACTAGACAGAAATTAGTAATACAATACATAAACACTGGAAAATGATAAGCAGCTTCACAATAATCAACTCTGAAGAACATAATCTTGTCTGTTATTATTATTGCAAATAAAGCGAGTAATGACTAAAGACTGAGGATGAACCCACAGAGCAACTTAGGACCATGGAAACCCTTCACAGAGAAGAGTGAAGGGAACAAAATGAGGTCTTAAGAAAGAAGGTCTCATTCAATTTTGTCAATTAGGAGATGAAATCAAGAAGGTAAACTCAGAAATATGTATAAGTAAGTCTCCCTACAACACTGGTATTGGGAAGCAGGATGGGACCAGAGAGGGAAGGTGAAATACTGTGGGTTGTTGTGCAGAACCATGGATTATTGATCCCAAAGGCAAAAATGGCAGAGGAACATCTCAACAGCTGCTTAGGTTCTGGGTCAGAAAGACCTGTTTATTCAATCATTTAAGCATGTGAGCATATGATTCATTTTTGCCCTGAACAAAAAATGTGTCCAATCAGTTTTCTGAATAGATACCTGAATAGATACCTAGATAGATATCGAGAGGTAGGAGATGAGACAGTACAAGACTGAGCTGTGAAAACAACGGGAAGGTAATATTGCAAGGCAGTTACCATAATGTTGAAATCCAAGGAGAAATGAAGGAGGATGGATGTGGCATTTGTCTACAGGGATGGCGTTATTTACTTAAGTACAACCTGTTTTGACACAATAGAAAATGTCTCAAGAAGGACTTTGAAGAAGCAAGATAAGAACAAAGGAGAGACACAGCTGAAGGAGAGGCAAATGTTCCAGAGGGAATTGGGAACCATGTCAGGGAACATACTATGTGTGTCATGAACTGATGGGTTGTGATGTAAGCAAGCAGACAAAAAAGAGGGTGAGAGGAAACAGAGGGCATTGGAAATGAGGCTGTTGGTGTCTGTGGAAAGGGAGTCTAAAGGATACTGTGCCACTCAGCTGATCCATGAAATGTTTCATTTTGGTTCATCACTTTTCCCAAAGAGGAGGAGAACGATGCCACTTTGTGGTGATGCTCCCACAAAAGGCAGTACTTCATCCTGTGGCAGCAGCTGTCAAAAGAGATAATGCTTAGGGACAACGACCACAGATGGAGATTGAGCTTTCAAACAGCAATTGCCTCCTCTGGTTTCCCATGGACCAGCCTTGTTCTGTACATGGGACACCAGCTTGCTCTCCTGCTGCCCTCCTTTGTTCTCTCGAGTATGCTCCTGTGAGGCAAAGATTCAGTGAAGTTCCGAATAAATTGACTTATAGCTTAAGCATGATGATGCATTAAGACTATTCATCAGAAACCTTCTGGTTTCCTGATGGAAGAGATGGATGAGCTCCACAGGGCTTGCCTGCCTCAGTCAAAGGCAGCTGGCGTTTTGCCTCAGTACAGATTGTAGAATCCATCTACATGAAAGAAAGATTTCAGTATCTCACTCTAAGCCTGAAGAATCAAGACTGGATTTTCAATCCTATTTCTCACCCCAGCTACTTCCGTGACCTCTGGTAGCACATTTTATATCACAGCTTTCAAAATGACTGGTAATCTTGCTGCCACACAGCCTGATCTTCAGACATGCTCAGCTCCAATTGCCAACTTAAAAATTAAAGACTATATTTGAAAATGCTGCTGTTGCCTCTGGCCCAATATTCTTGTTTGTAATAAGGAGTTAGCTTATTTCCCAAGAATGCTGAGAATTTAATTACATAATGTCTGTAAAGCAATTGGAAGAAAAGCACTATATAAGTGTTAAGCATTATAATTGTATTAAATGTGTATGACCAGTATTGCAGGGAAGAGATGTGATTATCTAATAAGCAATGACCTCTCATCGCCAGCAATAAAAGACTTTGCAAAGACCACAATGTTCTGCTAGCAGAGGCTGAATTAAATGTCTAGGATATCAAGAAGTGTTTTTTAAGTTTTCATTGCACAGAAGGTTAAAAGAATTTCTGTTAAAAAATGTACTGTCCAATCACAATATTCTCAGTTCTAATGGTTTTCCAAATGCTGGTACAGATATTAACTGAAGGGCTAATTTGAGACTATCTTCTGTCACCAGTGCAGCTTCAGATGAATGAATTTTAATCTGACCCTCAAGAGTCAGTCTAGCCGAATAATAACAATGAAAAATGCATGAGAATAGCAATTTCAACATGGCTATTCCACAGACAAGCTTATTTTATGCATCACTAGCAAATAAATCAAGAAATTGGATGGACTTTCTGAATGTCTTTCACTGTTTTAAGTAAATCTATCTGGCCAGTGTAACCATCAGTTCCAAAGATTAGAGAGTAAACAGAGGAGGAATATTGATTGATTGCTTTATTTGGAATGGAATTCTTAACACCACTTTTGCCAGGAATTTAGCTTATAGGGGTGAAACTTGCTATCTTGTTGCTATAAACTGAACCATAAGATATCCTGATTGCTAGCATTTGGATTTCACTGATTACCTAAACAGAAATTGGATCTTGAAAAACCCTTGTGCAAGCTTTTCATAAATACTATAGAATAACAACTGACTGCTAGCAACAAGTTGTTATACAGCTCTGTGGAAGGGGCTAATGAAGTGGTTTTAAAAGGCTTCCACAAAATATACTATAATGTGTTCTGATTTGTAACAATAGGAATTACACATTATCACAGAAAAATAGACAAGTCAGTTCAAGTTCAGGTGCCAAAAAAAAAAAGTCAGCACATTTCTGGCACAGTGCTGTGGTCTGTCATTTTTGCTCTAAAAGTTTCCCACTGGGAACATACTGTGTGCTACTATGAGGCAAACAAACAAAAATACTGGGATTGGTGTGTCATTTATCTAGTCCTAATATTAGGTCCTCAGGTTTAAATTTCAGGCCGAGTCCCTGGACATATTTCATGTGATTTGGAAGATGGCCCAGACCTTTGTGTTAACACAAAACAGAAAAGTTTTTATGTTAGCGCTTACCAGTGGATTCAAGTGGAGTTCAGACAGTCGAAATTTCATTGCAACCATCAAACCCTAACCAGCAGCTGACAAAACCAATAGAACATACTTTGTTTTTAAAGGGAAGTTTGACATATTTTACTTGAGGAGTGTTCGCTTTTCCTATATAAGAACCGATGGAGCTTCAGGGTAATATTCTTTAACATAAATTGCTGTATATATTTCCGTATCTGAAAATCTATATAATCAGATGGTTTTTAAAACGATTTTCAGTGAAATCCTCAAGCATGCACATATGCATAAAGACTCCTCTTCTATTGAATGAGGCATTGTAATTGTTCTATTAAACACAATGAGTTAGATACTTGACGTGTTATTATACCTTAACAGATGCACAGGAAATGACTTTGGGGTGTTATGTGTGGCACTGAATGGTGGGGACTGAAGATTATGCTTGAGAAGTCTTAAACAAAAGGCTTGTTTCATTTAGTCTATCCTATGTGAATCTCCATTCCTGTGGGCAGTTTAAACATTATATCAGAATTATAAAGAACATTACATTCTGCCGATGTACTTCAAATTGCAATGCTAAGAATGAAACTAAGCAAATGTTAATGAAACTGTTCTTTTCCAAATCTTCAGCAGGAAGGTGATATGAAGCCCTTCTGGGTTTCATTTCCAGTATCATTCTCTCCTGGCCTGATATTTGCAGACTGATACAGATGAGAAAGAAATCCTCATGGGCTATTTGAGATAACTGAGCGCATTGCTTTCTGTGGAACTTCCTCTGTAGAAATAAAATTGTGTGATAATCAAGAACCTACCTGGAGAATGGATTTAAGAGAGTGGTTGAAGGAAGTTCAGTTGAGAGTTGACAAAAAGTATGACTTCAGAGGTGTCGTGTTGCCACACTAGGTGCACGACGAACTCTGACATGGGTCAACTAAGAGGACTAACTTTATTACATCACTGACTCCATATATATAGTATAGCAAGCAAACCAGTGTGATTGGTAAGCAAGGTCTACACCTCTCCAATCACACTGGTCAAGACAGGTGTCTATTAAAAGAACTCCTCCTCCATGAAAGAATGTAAACAATTCACAGCTTACAGAAGGTGCGTGAGAAAAGAATTTCCCAAAGGTAAACATCAGAAGGCTGGAAAAGCAGGGCGACACAAAGGCAACAACAACATATATAGAAAGAGAAATTTGTCTTTAAAGACATATAACTAAAATTAAATATATAGTGTTTCTATTGCAATACAGATATTCAGGAAAGCCTGGCTTCATAGGCTGAGAAGAAAACCAGAATAAAATCCAATGAAACCCATAGCCATGTTTGTACTAATAAGATGTGTCTCAGTGAAAAGATAAATTTCTATGCCATAGGTTCATACCACATGGTTAACATCACTTTCATCTGAGAGACAATGTCAATATAAGATTTGCACTCCATGGAGTGGAGAAAAAAAAATAATAAGTCTGAATAAAAAAATCCTCTATGAAAATGTCTGTGCCAGGGAAACTTGTTGATAATCTACTTCCAGTTCTGTAGAGCTGATGCAATTCAGAATCATATCTGGCTTTTGTCTGAGTTAACATCTATTTTCAAACAGTACTATAGCATGTGAGCCAGGGTGACTGCCACCAACAGGAAGATCCACAGCATTCTAAAGGATGTCTTGGAAAGCCACAGGGAAGATAAATATAGAGATGCAACACTAGATGCTGGTCCAGTGGACCCAAAGCTTGAGCCTCCCCATTTTCAGTGGTATCATTTACAAGATTTTCAGAGCAAGTACATTCAACATAATAAATCTTCAGTCCCCCATCAGCAGGAATGGTTGCAATGTTACCCTTTCAATACCTTTCATTTTAGAAAAGGTGTGCTGACAGTATGGTAACTATGTAAAAAACATCTCAATAAAAAATGAAAGCATATCAAAACAGAAAGAAAGTGGTGTTTAACAGATATTTTCCAGCAAGTTTAATGGGAGGACAAGACTTTTTGAAAATTGGAGGAAGATTCTGGGAGGAAGGTCACATGATACTGCAAAATATTTGTGTATATGTGAACAAACCACAGCATAAATGATGGACCTGGAAAATAAAAAATAAAAACCAGGAAGAAATAAAATAAGAAATCTCTTTGAAGAAAATAAAAAGACTTGCTCTCAAGCATGTTCTTTTTCTATTTCAAACATGTTCAAATGGAAAACAGGCTTACTGTGTAAAAGAGACTATTATTCATGCAAGGTTAAACAGTGATCCCAAAGAAAATGCCTTGAAATACCTGTGCACACTGCATGGTAAAACATCGACAGGACAAACACCTTACTGTTAGCATGAATGCACAGTCAGGAGAACTACTCATAGACTATTTCATGTGTGCAAAATATCAGGACAAAACTGCAAGGAACCTTAAATAGTTTGTAATGAATCTAGCAGAGCCTGGCAACAACTGGCCGGAGACTGAATGGCCTGTATGATCTACTATTACTGCTATCTAGTTATTGAAAATTAATTTTTAAAGTAATTCAACCATGTTATTCAGCACTGGGATTAATCATTCCATGGCAGTGTACATCAGACTTGCTCTTTATGACAAGCTTGTTTCACCTAGAGGCTCTCCGTATGTAATCAAGGAACTCCACTGGGTTGCAGAGAACTGGGATTCCGTGAGGGTGACTAACAGCCTGAACTAATACAAGCCAAAGTAGCTGAGTTTGTCAGTCTACAGAGAGACATTTACAGAGCCACAGGCTTCACTTACACAGATATCTAAGCAGAAGACAAAAACCAGCGAATTTCATCACACAGTGTAACCTAATGCTGTAAGCTTTTCAAACCACAACAAAACAAGCAAACAGAACCCCTTAGATACATAGAAAAAGCTAGAAATGCCACCATTAAACCACAAATTTCTAAACAATTAAGTTCTTTCTTCACAAGACGCTCCAACCAATAACAGAAATGCCAGGTGGTCTTTGGTGTCTTGCCATGATACCTGAACTAGCCATAGGCTAGAAAATCACATCCTGTTAGAGCTGCATCTTAACAAGCTCTCTGGCACTAACTACCAAGAGTAAAGCAGGTGAAAAATGCCCCATGGTAGGACAATCATGATCTCAGCAGCCTTTGACAGCAATTCACCACGACCAAAGAGAAAGAGCCTGTCTAAAATCAGTACAGGCACAACCTTTGGAGCCATCAGAACTATACCTGGGAAAGTATAAAGAGCCACAATAACCCCATGGATGGGGAAAGCTTAAACCCCAAATGTGGCTGGAAAAAGAGATATTCTAACACTAGGCTGAGAAAAGCATCGGCCTCCACACTGTTCAATCTTAATTTGGAGGGAAGAATTATGTAGTTTAAGGGAGGCCCAGGAAATAACAGCAAGAATCTTACATCTTCCCTGTATGTGTGTCCACACATGCATATACATAAACAGATGACTGTGCTGAGGTAAGAAGAGAGAGCAAATGTGAAAGAACTCATTAATAGATAGTTTGTTTAGTTTGTTGATCCTGAATGGATCTCCATTTCACTGAGTTCCTTGAACTGAGACACTGCAACTGCTAAGTCATGAAGTCCTTGCTTCTCCCAAACTCTGTTTTAAGTCAGTAGGATTTTTTATTTAGAATGTTTCAAAGATTTAAGTTGGAGTCAGTACAATTCCTGGCAACATAAACAACAAAAAGATCTGGGTGTTAAAATCCCCCATTGTCCAAAGAAAGACAACTTCTGTGCCTCTGACAAAGGTAAGCACTTGGAAAATGATCAATTTGCTTTTTCTTAGCCTGCATGTACTTAGTTTATGACTATCTGACTATCTGTTAATAAGCTTCTTCTCTAATACATATCCATACGGACAGGGAGCAATAAGATGATAAAACAGGGGAGCAGGGAAGAAGAAGGATTAGAGTATAAATTTAGATGGACATAGCACCAACACTTTCTTAAACATTAGGAGTGTGGTAAAGAGAGAATATTTTTTCAAACTGCTCTTTGTCCTCCCTGACTGGGACAGAAGGTGTTTGTGCTAGCTGAGGAAAGCCATGAGCTGGGGTTTCTCCTGGCTTTTCCATGATGAGGAGCCAGGCCCTCCAGCTAACTTTAATATAAAGTTGCTGTAAACACTCTGACAGTGCATTTATGAAGGATGCTTGGATTCCTGGTGGAACAAGTGCACTGTGCAGTTCACGGAAACACTACAGTTTGAAGCAATGTACATTGGTGCCTGAACACATGCACCAGTACAGTAATTTCTGTCCTTCCTTTAGGGCACTCACAAAAGAAAACACCTTATTCAGTGCAGTTGATTTATTGTAGAGCAATGTCCTTTGTTAAACTGAAACAGGGAAATACTATATATGGAGCATTTATTAATTTCCCACTTATTACTGAATCTTTAAATTGAAAGTAAATGTGTCTTCATAAGTTTACAAATCTACAGCTTGATCTGGTCGTCATTCACCCTCTTTACATCTGATGGAGGGAAAGAAGTGTTGTAAAGAGCAAATAATTTCACCTGATTCACCTGATGTCTTTTTTTTTCTACTGACTATGAAAGTATCCAGATCTGTGTAAAAACAAACCAATATTATTACATGTGTAAGAATTCACTTAAGTTTTTTAAATTTTTGTGATTATTGGTACCTGACATAGATCTTGTTTCTGTCAAGCCAGGATTCTGAAGAGAACCTGAGTGATCTGTTAGTATTTTTATTTTAATGATGAAGATTTTTTAACTAACATGTTTCTTTTTACAGGACATTTTCTGCTCTTTACACACTGTTTAAACACATCTAACAAACCTAGGATGGAGGGCAGGTATTGAGATGTCAACTTTAGAAATATTTCCAATATTTGGAAATATTATTTTTATCTCCAAATCAGCTAAATGATCTATTAATTAGTTAAGTATAGACCATAAGCATGGCTCCATAATAAACAGTTTTATTATTAAATTGGTAAAAAACGGCTTTGTTTTGAACTTTCAGCACAGAATCATTAAAATAATAGTGTTATCTTCATTGAGAGTTGTGTGTATATATCATACAGGTTCAAAAGATTATACAGCATATTTCATCACTGTCAAAACAATATTTCTCTTGACTTTGTCCAAACACACTCCAGTCCTAACAAATCAACACATCATAAGGTTTACTATTCCAATTAACAAGAGGAGGTGGCTTTTATGGGTGGTCAAGGGTGAACAGTCTGTATTCTATTTATCACACAGTCCCTAAAGATTTTAGTTTGGTAAAAAAAAATTAGTTTTTTGTGTCTCTGAAGTCCAGTCTTCTCTTAATAACTCTCATAAAACAACTAAACACAGAACCTTTACAAAGAAAGAGATCCCACCCAAGAAGAAACACATCCTGCAGAAACAATAGCATGTGTTCATGCATATAAATAAGACAGTGGAGTTAAGACTCTGTGGAGCATTCTGACTTACATTTTCACACTCTTGAATGCTTTGATCTACTACCTTTTAATGTAGGTGTTTGCTAATATAATTAGGGAAAAGCCATAACCAAACACAGAAGCTCAAAGATTTCTTTTCAGGATCTTACAGTGAGCCTATCACTGTGATAGCTTATGCAATGAAATGAGCTAGAGAGATTTAACTCAGACATGGAAATTATTTGCCTGTCTGCATCTGATTTATATTTGCTGTCCCAGGTTACTTTTATTTAACCTTTTGCCAGCCCTCCCACTGCAAATGCTGTAGTGGAAACTTAAGAAAGGTACTCTGAATAAATTAGAGGGTAAAGCTGATCAGCTTCAACCAGTTGTAGACTGACTTTTCCAATACTATCCACAGTTGAGCAATGAAAGAACGCATTTTTAGGTAATGGAAGAAACTTTTTGGCAAAGAAGCCTGAATATTTACAGACTCTCACAATATGTGGCTATTTATATAGGGCAAAGAAGGAATAAATCAAGTTTTAAGTCGACCTGCAAACAATGTTATAAAGTACATAACAAAAGACAAAATCCAGAAGAGAAGAGGGCTTATACTGTTTAGAAACAGAGTGGAGAAGGCATTCAACAGAAAAGAGAACCTAGAGACTGCATGTATTGCAATAAACTGAAGTGTAGGACCAAAGGTTGTGTATTCCCGTGCAAGTGTTCTGTGTATAATTTCTAGCAGACGGTATCGTGGTTGTGGCTGAGCCAGATACCATATTCCCAGACAGGGCCCTACCCTCAGCTGCTGGATAGTCTGGACTAGGAAGTGATCCAGTAAGCAGTATGGATGAAAGCATCTGGTTTGGAGCAGGAGGAGGGAGTTTAGCTGGACAGATGTAAGCCAGGACATGCACTTGCCCTGAGGGCCAGGAACAGGCTCTGATCCCTGTTGTTTATTAGATTCTATAGGTGTGGCCACAAGTGTACACAGTGGAGTGCACAAGTGTACTCTTGCTTTCCTGTAGAAAAACATGCTTTTACCCTACATATCATAGGCACCCCATGCTAAAGGGCTTAGTTGTTGAAGGTGGGAAGGATGGAAACTTTATCATCTCTTATGGAAAAATTCATACCCATTACAATTATTGTTCCAATCCCAGCAAATAAACAAGACTTTTCAGTTCGTCTACCAGAAGACAGGGAGGGAAGAAAGGGGAAATTGTCCCTCTTGTTATCAGAATTATTCTGTGGTCCATATTGAATAGTTTTACTGTGTTTCCTATATGAATGAAGATTCTCTGTGGCCTAAGCACTGATGATCTGATTAGCAAACCACATGAAGGTGTTCACAGTTTAATATGAATGACACTTATTTGCCTACAGCCATATTTTTAGTAAGTGAAATAACTTCATGAATAATTGAAATATTGCTATTCGATACCTGCTCAATTATTTAACCATGAAAGAGAGAATGTAAATTTTTAGGTAAATATTGATACCCTGAATTTGTTTAGCTGTGGTGCTAAGATCACAGTGGCTGTTGGTTGTCCTGTGTTCTAACAGACTAAAAACTTTCTTTCCAGAGGAGCTAAGAGTGGGAGCTCTCACAGTGTTTGTGAATTTCGGGTGTGTTCAAGAACTCAGAAAGGAGGTCAGACATTAATTTTCCTTTTGTTGTTGCCAATTGTATCTTACAGAAAATTCCTAATCCATCTCAGCGCACTGCCACCAAGGAGTGGCATAATAATTCCACTCAATTATTGGCAACTGGATTAAATTTCTGGGGAAAGGGAAATGGAAAGAAGGTAAGAGACAACATTTAAATTAATGATTTAAATCAATAATCAATTTAAAGCTTAAAAAAATTTTAAAAAGGATTGCAATCTCCTGGTTACACAAATAAATAGTTGACCTAGAAGTATTAGGCACAGATATAGTGTATATGAGTACTTATATCTTTAAATAAAGAGACAAAGACCTTCCAGATAAAATTGAGCAGTCAAAATTTCACAAGGCTTTTTTTATTTTTATCAGACTTGAAAACCTACCTACTTAAGAAAACTAGATTTCGTCAGCCAAAAGTTCAGATATGCCCCAGACCAGTTATCTGATTACTTGCACAGGGGGCTCACAAGACAGTTTGAATGCTCATCTTGGAAAAAGGTGGTCTAAAGGAGCTTTGGAGCAGTTGTGGTTATCACCTGCAACAAGCTGATTTTCACAGAGACTGTCAGACCAAAACGTGAAAAACCATGACACACAGAAGAGATGGAAAACGAAATTAACCACTGAAGCAGTTACACTAGCACGGGGAATGTTACAATTTACCACCTGACTATTTTAAAAAGGAACCTAATTTTTTCCAAAGGTATATATTTTAAGTACTTTTTCCAGACTTCTTGGAGTGATGTTTTCTCTCTCCACCAGGAATCAGCCAGGACTTCAGGCTTGTGTAGCAGGTCGATTAAATGTTCTGAACTTCGCTCTGTGTATAGGAATGAGACTCTAAGGCTGAAATCCCAATTGCTTTGTTTCTACAACTCTTTTCAAGAAGTTTCCAGTTCTAATTTGACCAAGTACTGCCCTCCGAGCAAAGTTTCATGGTAATATTTGCTCTGGAATAGGTGGATGTGTAAGTTACTAAACATGAACATTAGACATATATTTTATAGACATAAAATTTTGATGTCATTAACCTGTATTCCTATCGGTGTAAATTTTGGGCTATCTCCAAGAGCTGGAGCTCCTAGCAAAAATTTGGTCATTGTTCAATACGAGATACCATGTGAATTTCTAGATTTCTTGCAAAGGGTACTGATTAGTCCTTTCATTGCTTCGTCTGAAAAGGACAAAATATTGCAAGGCGAAGCATAATGGCACGATTTCCCAAAGTAATTTAATTGTCCTGATGCTTTCCTAAATTTTGATAGCAGTATCAGAAGAAACAAGGTACTACTTCCACAACTTAATGATAATGCCTTTATCTAGGACAGCAATAATTGAGTTTTAATGTCCTGCACAGTTGCTTGTCATAAATCCTCTCTGTGTGAAACTCTAACCTCTAGAGTTAGGCAAGATTAATGGTTAACAGTGTATATAATATTTATTATACCTCTTTTTATATTGCTTGGCAATCTGTGCTGCCATCAAACAACTTGAAATAATTGACATTTAGCGCATCAACCTTCTTTTGACTAAGAAGCATGACATTCATGGAGATAGTAAACATTTGGCAATTGCTGTAAATGTCTCCAAATTTAACGTCATGACCTTTTCTCAGGTAAATGTTTTGGGATAAAATGTAAATAGTGATTTGCTGTATGTCAAATATCATGCAACAGCAAGTTTACTGTCTTACTATTCTTGAGAGGTTTGCAACTTGATTTTGACCTGTTGTTTAATCTTTTAAACTTTTGTAGAAAATACATACATGTGTTTATTTCGGTCTATTTTTATCACATGAAGACTAAAAAGTTCATTGAACTTTTTGAGGGGCTAGTTTTACAGTTCTATTGACAAAAACCCAGTAAAATTACTCTTAAAATAATGAGACACATAAATTTTAGCAAGGTGACCTTAATATTGTCATATATGTCACAGAATTCTAAATTTTTTTAGTTTTTATTGTTTTTTCTTTGTCTTGTCGTGTTCTTTGAAGACAGTGCTCCAGAAACAAATGAACCAAATGAACAAAATTCACACTAGGAAAGGCAGCTGAAGAAAAAATTTCTACAAAAGCTCCAATAAATGTTGGATTCATTAAGGTCAAAAAGACATTACTATGTCGTGATTGAACTTGGTCCAGAATGAGCACAGCAGGGGTCTGACTGCATGTGAGGTCAGCAGATAATTTTTTATATTTAACCACTTGAGAGTACAGTTAATTTGGAAAGAAAAGCTGGAATGTTTTCCTGTATTTTCTCGTGATCTAGAAATTGAGGCATTTGGTTACTAAGACATATCCTATCAATGCGAACACATGCAAGTGAGAAAACACATTCCTGGAGCGGGAGGAACAGGGGGAATTACTAAAAGGTTTGCTCTGCTCAATGGGAACTAAGGCAGGATGCCATGAGAGCTGAAACAAGAAACATGCATGTCTGAGTCCCATGACTTGTCTTCCTATTATTGTATTCCATTGCCGTTTTGCTTAACTCCACAGGCTCCTCCGGACCCTTGATCACTTTGAGGCACAGGGAGGTGGGAGTAGCAATTCCTGTGTCAGGGCATGCCTCAGGTTTGTCTGAAGGCAAACCCAAACCCTTCTGCTGTTGCTGTTAACTGCCACTTTAACCATGAATTTGGAAAGAGTTTCTGATATAGAGGATATATAAATCCTCCTGAGGATAGTTTTAGAGCAGAGCACATACATATTTGCTATGATCCAACCGTCACTGCCTTATCATTACCATCACTGGTCTGTCATCATCACCTTTCTCTTCTGCAGAATGGTTCTGCTCCTTTGACTCCTTTCATCTGCTGACTTCAGAATATCAGTTTACACAGAAAATTCCAAATCAGGCACATAAAGTCCAACCAAGTATTGCTCATGTAAAACTTTCTCAGCCTTGTTATGATCCATTTCAGTTCCTTCTTCCCGTGCCTTCACCAAGAGTTGTAGGAAGAATGAGGATCTTGGGTTGTCATTGAACAGCAAACCTTTCCCCAGAAAATTTCTAGCAAGACTAGATACAGATATTTTTCTGCTCAGCTCAGCTATTAAATGTGGGTCTCTTATATTTACCATCAAAAAGCAAACTGCAGTCTCTATGCCTAAGCTTTCACTCTACTGAACAATATATGTGTCAGGAACAGACTGTTCCCCAAATTACATATTTCCCTACCAGTGGGCACTAAAGCTTCTGCTCTCTCTACAGGCCAGCAAAATCCTTTGCATGGGTAGCCAGATGTGTTTGTTGTGATAATTAATCTTTCAGACATCTATTCACCTGCATGTGCCAACATTGTATTTAATGCACCCTCTTACAAACAAATATACTCCATAAAATTAAAAACAACAGCAATAATAATAAAACAGCTGAAATGGATAGCTGAAATAAAATGGACTACCTAGATTCACTTACCTGGGGATATATTTAGGTTTGTTCTGATGAAAAGGGTATGAAATAGATGTCCTCAGGTTGGGAGGTGCACACAGCAGCCCCATTCAAACTAAATATCACAATATATATTTCAAACATTTGGATGTGTGATAGAAGTTAGGGGAGTCGTTAGACTGGTCATTAACCAGAGTACAACCTGAGGACAGTATCAGGTATCCTGAAAAAGTCAGGCATAGCTGCAGAGTAACAAGGAGCAAAATCCCCATCCTAGGGCAACCAAAACTGAAAAGGCAGAACACAGGATGCTGTATTATTGCTTGGCTTACAGAAAAAATGATGGATCAATAAGGATGAAGCATATTCTACCAGTTTGTCTGTGTCTGCAGACTAACAAACAATAAGTGTGGATACGTTTTTTAAACAGTAAGAAATTAGCTTTATATTCACAGTGGCATATTCAGTGACTGAAGATGTCTATCCCTTAACTACCTATCTGCAGAACAGGGACTATAAAACTCATTATCTCTTGTGTCAAACAAGTATAAAATACACTGATGAGGAGAAGAGCTAAATCAATCAAGAGATCAGTAGCTCTAATCAATAACCAAAGCCATAGGTTTGACCATCAAACCCTAAGTGGCAAGGGAAGATAAAGGAGCCATTTGTTACAGTAATAATGAACCTATAGTCAATAATAATGTTCCAAACATATAAAAGTCTAGTTGGATTTCACCAGCCTCCAGCTTCCTTAGATACTTTGCTTCAGGATCACATTGAGAAATTTTGACCTTCCCTATTGATTAAATGGCAATATCATATAGCCAATGATTAGATAATCCAATCATATCTGCCAAAAGTGATCAACCGTATATGAAATAAAGGGCAGAAGTTGTGTAATTTACAGTACAAATGAGCTGGTTCCTGTAGCTCTGATTAAATAAAACAAAAAATCAAATTAAATAGTGATCAAATTATAGGGGTGGCACTCTAACAATTTGAATTTTTCATGATTCATTTAATTTGAGACAGCACTTAGCTAAAAACTAAATAAAGAAGAAAACCCTTTTTACTCCTTCTTTCTTTGAAGTTAATTAGTCTTACTTAAAACTATTTCTTGAGACGGCATGGAGCTATTTTCAAAGTCATTCAAGTATTATATCTACACCACACATAAAAGTGCTGACAACATCCTCAGTAACAAATTTAATTTGGGAATAATGCTTCCACTTTTTAAAAATATTTTTCGCAAGCTGTTTCGGTCCAGAGAGGTTGCTTCTCTTACACTGCTGAAATGACATCTTCAAAATATCAGTTTGGTTTATTGTGTCCTAAATTTCATCAGACAATTCAGCCTGGAGAATTTAGGAAACTTTTCCCATGGGAGAAGAAGAGAAGGCAGGTGGCTCCCTCAGGACAGTCCTCCTGGAGGGAGAAGAAAGAAAGGTGTCTGTGGTCACTGATCTGAGTCTGGCAACAGATACAGGTACAGGTGGGTATGTCAAGGAAAGTGATGCCTGCACTGGCAGAGCTATTTCTGGAGATGGACAGACTACAGCTGTGCCTGTCAAAGCAGGGCAGGGAAGTATTGTGAAGCTACCTTAGAGTAGCATGCATCATTAGACAGCTTTGTGTGACTTAGATTTTTCCACTAATATGGGAAGGAATTTCTTTGAATGGAGAATTTGTATTAAGTTCCTGCCCAAAATGCCATCTGGACTACACTGTCCATTTTTAATCAAAAACTCAATGCCAAAAAAGTAATTAGATTGTCACGGCACTTACTAAATCCAGATCAATAAGTCAAACATACACAAGAATGCAAGGATGCTCATTTTTTGACAACACAGATGCAGAAATAAAACAATTACTGTAAGTACAGCATCAAAGCTATACTATGGACAAACTGGAAGACAAGTTCTTTCTGGGAAAAATGCAAGGGAAAAATCTGAAAGTGGAAGATGGAATGAAATAAGAGTGATTTGGTTCATTGTTTACTGATGTAATTTTAGAGATGAAAACAATGTCAAGCTAGACAGTGGTTTAAAAGTGGGTCATTTCGGAAGAAAAGAGCCAAATGGAGGTGTCAAAAGTATGACACCTTGTTTAAATAACCAGTTTCTGTTGATAGTAAAAATACTGATTAGATATAAGGAATGCAAGCTTTTGAGTGGCCTTTTTGTACATATATTTTATAGACATAAAATTTCTGTGTACCTTCACGTCCAATACTTAAGTCTTTGGGGTCTGAATAATTCACTATTTTAGATTCTGACTTTCTTTCTGATCCCTGGACTCAGGATTTTCTCCCCTCTTAATGATTAAATTGTCTCATTTGGCTGGGAAAACTGATTCTTGAAGACTTGTGACTGGAGCAAAGAAAAGAAGAGATCTCATTTGCCACTTGTTCAGCACATTTTGGCAATGAAAGAAATAATGATTTATATGAGAACAACAAAAAATCACTTCTACCTTTTAGGAAAATTTTCTATTCTCCTCTTTATTGCCCTCCATTTTTTTTTCCCTTTAAGGTAGTATCTATAAAGTAAATAGTGTTGAAAAGCAATCCTTATGCATGATGGTCAAGATTCAACACAAGATTAGTAAACCTAATTTTAATCTGAAGGTTAGGGTAGGATGTACCTGCCCTGGGTGCCTGTGGGTGTGCCTTTTCAGCATTAAAGTAGTTCCCTGACTGTCTACACACCATCTTAAATGCAATCTTTGGAGGAGGACCTCCCCCTAGTAAAGCATGCTCTAACAGAGCTAAAATCTGTCTGCCATTCTAATTGAGTTTTTTTTTTTCCCCTTAGGGCCACTAAGGAATTGACACTGTTGACTCAAACGTTATGGGCAATTCATTATAATATTGGTACCATTCTTGTTCTTGAAGTAATTATGCTTTTAAAAGGCTGACAAAAAGCTATAAAAAGATGCACTGCAGGTAAACTTAGACAGATGATCACCCATGGAAAAAATTTCTAGGGTGATACCTATAAGAAACTATGTAATCAATTTACAAACCTATGAAATTCCAAGTGTTATGAAGAGCCATGAAAGTAGGTAGCCTAAGTAAATCAGGCAGTGATCTACATGATTTCAATGTAGTTGCATATAACAGAATTTGGGTTTATATTTACATAACATACAAAAAGAAGAAAATTACAGTTGCAAATTCAAGCACATCAAAGATAACGCAGTCTTAAATCAGCTCCTATTTATTATGTCTCATAATATAGTCTTTAATGACATGATAACATACCCCTACCTCATTAAGTGTGCAGAATGTACTGTGATTAAAGGAAGAGTGTTTTACAGCAAGAAAAAAGCACCTTCTGTTACGGCACAGGATGAAAGCCCAGGAAAGCAGGGTGTAATTGTGGTTCTATCACAGACTGCATATGTGAAGGCTATCAGAAAGTAGATAAAAAAGGATTTGGAATATGACTGCACGGCAAAACTTGTACTTGCTAATTTCTGAATACTTTATATTTTCAGAAGTATCTTTCGCTTAACATCATGCTCTGTATGAAATATGAGTTGCATGCAAGGAAACTACAACAAAGTTATGAGATACTCCAGTAGTTTTCTACTGGTGATAAACGATTTTTTTTTTCAATTACATTAAAATATATAACAGTTCTTAGGAACAGTGAACTAGGAAATGTCATTTTCACAACAATGCAAATTAAATTCTAATCAAGGAATGCAAACCCATGAGGAAATTAAAAAATTCTTGGCTTTTTAGCTCATCTGATACAGATTTACACATTGAGTCATGAAATAATGGAAGTTTTCAACAATCAGAATACAAATACACAAACTTTTGATGTCTTCTGCTAATGCTTTTCTGTACAAAACATTTTTTTGGCAGAAAGTGCTACTCTACACAAACTCTAATTCTAGAACTAAAAACATCACAGTACAAAGTCAATGGTGCCTTCCATAGCTAACCCACTGTAGATATCCTCCAACCACGTTTTCATTAAAATGCTTCTTTTTATGCTTGTTTTCAAAGCATTGCAGAACCTCTTTCTGAAAGCCAAGCAGAAGAAGGCACTGTTTCAATTGTACAAGATACTTCTTAGACATAAGAAGCAAGATAAATAAGATGCTAAAAGAGTAATTAGTATACTGAATAATTCACGGTCATATGTTAAAATGTATAGAAACTTACAAATTTATATTCTCTGACTCACTGCTATCTCATTTTATACAGGAACATGTTGTACATTTTTCAAAATGTTAGCTGAATTGTAATTGGCACTTGAAACAAAAGCTTAGTGAGAGTAAAAACTTTCATCAACTGTTAGTGTAGCTTAAATGAGAGTTAATACAGTTAATACAGTAAATATTTTAAAACAATACAAAGGTATAAATTGAAAAATTGTAAACCAAAAAAATTGTTTTGATTGGAATTAAGTTTCTACATTTTTGCATGCTGAAACTCAATACTAGTTTTTGAAGTCAGTTCTATTTTTTCTGCATACCAAAATGGACATAAGTACCCACAACACTATTTATAAATCTGAAAAGTAGATGTATTTGAAACTGTAGTGCAAAGGCTCTTGAATGCTAAAGAAATCTCTTTAGTAATACTGCAAAAAGCAAAAATTCATCACAGAAGAAAATGAGAAAAACACATACAAACTCATTTCTGACTTGTCAACAATTTAGGAGTAATATGATATAAGACCTGTGATCTGCAATTACCAATATCCAAATAAACTGATCTACCAGTAAGTACTTTTTGCTCCACTCAAAATATCCTGGCTTTTATTGAGTGCAATAACCAGCATTTAAAACTCATTTTAGGACACTGCTCTATATTTAATTTCTTTCAGCCTTATATCTTCAAATATCTCTGATTTTCCTATGACTGTAATTCTATATACATTAATAATTTCAGTCAACAGAAAGTACTGACTGCACTTTGAAATATGAAAAACAATGTAAAGGTAGTACTTAGCAAATACACTGCCCATATGCAGTCAGTCTTTAATCTTACTTAATTGGGCTTAACAGGGTTATCAATTGTAACTTGAATGTGGAGTTTTTGGTGTTGCTGCAAAATGTGATATTTAGCACATCTTGGAATACCAGCTGTAATATAAGCAGTGTAGTGAGATATTCAGAAACTATTTATGAAAGATTCTAATGTAAAAAAAAAAAGGAGGAGGTTATTATTTTCAAAAAACAAATTGGTAACCTGCTATAAAATATTAGGTAGACCATCCCAGTTTCTCTCTTGCTCCACTAACAGCACACTGATTTAACCCTTCCTGCTCCTGCTTTATAGCAAGTTCAAATTAGATTTTGTACTAAGATGAATCAAGGCCTTTAATTTCATATTTCCCACGAAATTGGTATCCAGGACCAAGCTGAAGGCTGCCTACCTGACTTTCTGAGGCTAGCTGAAATTGGACAAGGTTCTGCAAACAATTTGTGGTTTCTGCCTGGGGGGACCAGTCCATATGAAGTGTTTACAGTGTACGGATCCAGAACTGGGCTCCATCTGCGGCCCGTGCGGCGGCTCCTGCCCTGCCCATGCAGTGGTTTCTGCCTGGGGGGACCAGTCCATATGAAGTGTTTCAGTGTACAGACACAGAACTGGGCTCCATTTGGGGCACCTGCGGCGGCTGCTGCCCTGCCCGTGCGGTGGTTTCTACCTGAGGGGACCAGTCCATATGAAGTGTTTACAGTGTACAGATCCAGAACTGGGCTCCATCTGCGGCCCGTGCAGCGGCTCCTGCCCTGCCCGTGCGGACAGCGGCGCGCAGCCGGCTGTGGCCGGGCTGTGGGGCTCCTGCCGCAGCCCCCGCAGAGGATGTCTCCAGGAGAAAGCTCCGCAGCGGGATGGAGCAATGCAGTGACGGCTCGTCTCAGGGTTCTGGGCACAGCAGGAGAGGGCGATTTGCATCCTCCACCCTCCTCTGTGCACTGAATGCAGCTGAGCCAAGGCAGAGAGTGTAAATCTATGCTGTGCCCGCACACGTCGCGCACATCATCGCGATTGTAACGTGAGGCGCAAAATAGCGTGGATAAATACTGCAAGCTGAAATGTAATAAAATGAGACTTTGGGGACTCTGTTGCCATTAAAAGCCCCTTCAATAAGGGGTTATTAGCAGCATGCATTTTTTGCTTAGACGATGTAATTGCTTCTTAAACAATAGGTGGGCCATCATTCCTGTCCTTACCTCTGGGGGACCTTCTTTCCCTCAAAGTGCTTATGGCAAGTTATACAGCAACAACTACACATTATTAGGTAGGTGGGTGGCATCTTGATATTCCTTCCTCCTCAGGATTCCTCTGGTACTGAACTGAATGTCTGCCAACATTTGGATGAGCACCTGCATGACAGAATGTTTCTATCTGAGTGCTGTAACTATTCTTAGGCAACGTTTATTTTAATATTCCCTTTTTAGTAGACTTGCTTGTTGCTCTCGATTGCTAAATATGTCTACACATTGAATCACCACTCAGCTTATATCCAGAAAACTTTAACTCATAATAATTGATCTGTATCCATTTTGGGGATCATGATTTGTTTGCTAAATTTGTTTAATTTAAATACCAGATAAAAGAAATCAGAAAGCTTGAAAGATTTTCTTCGAAGTTCATGCATCTGTTCAACCTAAAAGGAAGAACTACAGGAGTCCTGATATCCAGACGTTGTCTCATTATATTTCCTGGAGATATGTCAAAACACACAGCAATGCCCTTCACTAAATAAGGGGCAGTCAGGAAATTTTCATACCATTTTTTCTTTAAAGTCACATAATTTTTTTCCTCATATTATCTACAGTCTCTGTAAATGCTGGAATACATATAGAAATTTGTAGTCAAAGGCCATTGACTTACAAACTAATCCCCAGACTCTCAAATATCTTCAGATATCAAGCTCCTGAACTTCCATTGACTCCCGAAAGCTTTAGTGACCTAAAGAGCTTTGAAGAGACTTTTGGCTTTTTTTTCCTTCACACCAGTCCTCACAAAATAATGATTATTAAATGTACTTGTCTGCCATTGGGTGTTACAGCTCAATGAAAAGAAAGAAGACCCTCGAGTATAAAATTTCATCTCTCAGGGGAGGAATGGAAAGGAACCCTGCAGAATGGGTAGCCCAAGCCCAAATTTGCCACTGTCTCACAGTCAGCAGGGGAGTGGCTGCAGGGGAGCCAGCGCTGCATCTTTTCTGCACAAGTGGCTCTCAAGAGTTTTGCCTCTCCTTTGTGCTGCTGTGCAAGTGACATGTGGAGGATTGCAGTGTATGCAGATTTGATGTTATTGAAGACTGAGTGTTTTCTTATGAAAGTAAAAATTTCCAAAATAGCAAAAGGCTGTGGTTCCTTGACAGACTACTATATGTAAGCGCATAAACCCACTTTTAACCTCTGTTTGTGTTCTAACAGAAATTCTCTGTGTAACAGGAAAAAAAAGGGGATTCAATCTATTTTTACAAAAAGGGCAGAAATAATTTTCAGATCTATCTGGCACATTCCATGGAGAGATGTCATGACAATTTTTTAAAATAAAATAAACAGGAAAAGTGATCAATAGACTTATGCATCCATTTTAGATAGACAGACTTTTAAAACCCCCTACTTTCCATCGGCTCACTAGCAAAGGGGAAAGGTTACTTCTATATTTTTTTCAGTTACATGCATAGGCCTACCTTACTAGGGACTTCTTGGGACTGATTAGCACCAGAATACATGGAGTATCTCTGTCTGAAGACTCAGACAAAATACCATACTTCAGAAACTACTAGGAAAGATACTCAGTGAATAAATAAAAAAGTTGTAAAGCTGCAGCTATAAATAGAGCCTAGAACATCTTACTTTTAGATCCCTTTCAGCGATCAAGCAAAGCAGTTATTAAGTGTGAAGAAATTACCAGTTTTCAAATGTGGTTATTTTGAGTACATTTACCCAGTAATAGCTGTACTATTTAAGTTAAAATGCATGCTAGTAAAATGACTCTGAATTGCTAATAATTAACAGGAAAAACATAAAAGTAATCTTTTACCTTTGTTAGTGAGCTGATGATAACTAGTTTTCATGGCATTCCAAATACATGTATTTAGAAACAATTGTGAACCAAATGTTAGATAAATAGGATTATAGAAAAATCTCAAAAATCAAAAATAGGCAGCAGCTCAATCCTTCCCTTTTTCATTGGATGAACACAGGAATTTTCTTTAACATTAAACATTTTACAGTGTACTGCACACAAGAATATATAAAATTAAATGCTGGAAAATGATGGCTAATGATTTAGCTTCTAGGATGTGATCTGCATTTGATAAAATTGACAGCATAACTAGGGGCTTCAGAAGAAGGAAGATCAGACTGCTAGCTTACAGAATCAGATTTCTTCCAGCTCCCAGGAAAATGAAGGTCACAGAGCCTGCATCCGGGTTGCCTGACATTTGCATAGCACAAGCCCTGACCACGTAGAGTCTCTACAGACAGGTGCGTAAAACTTGGTTGCAAGCATAGAATCATCTCCCAGGTCTCAAAGATGAATTGTTTTTGTTGTTGTAGAATTAGGACTAGAAAAGTGTGTGAGCTCCGAAAATATAAATAAATTAGGCTATTTAGAGCAGAATAGTTTACTACCATTTCCTACAAAACACAAAGTGGAAACAAAGGGACAGATGCATTCCCTCTTCCCCAAAAAAAGTGACCTGTAAGGCTTTTAGCCACAGGTTTCAAAGAAATTGGAACATCTCTTCAAGTAAGAAATAATTTTTATTATTTCCAAGACTTCTCAAGAATGCTGCTCTTCTCAAAGACTGCAGTAGCTTCTCTGCCAATGGCAAGTCTGTCCTATCTTTACTAATCCTGCAGGAGAGTTGTATAGTAAGCCAAAATATATCACCTTTGTTTGTATGCTTATGTACCTCATTACTATATTGTTTAAGTACTTGAATTATTTTCCCAGATGGAGCAACAAAATGGAGTTAAATTACTACTGCTCAATTACTTCAGTGGTCTGTTTCCTGGGGCTGATCCCAACATCCCTCTTCTCTGTGCAGTCCTTATTTAGAAGCACCAAGATTTTTGTCAGTTTTTTGTTTTGTTTTGTTTTGGTGTGTTTTTCCACACAATGCTTACAGAATAGTGGGATTCTGACTTCCAATTCTTGCACCTATATATCTTGTTATGGATGTATGGTCAGTAGATAAATTTCTCCTGTGACTGAAAGCATCTGAAGTGATGGCATGACAATGTTGTAATGGAAATGCCTAACATAAAAAGCCATATGACACAGTAATTTTACACATACCTTGTCTGAGAACTAAAGATGAATTCTCAGTTGCATCACCAACAGACATATGGTCTAAAATCTGTTCTGTGAATGTGAAATTTTGCCAATGTAATTTATAATTATTTTACAGATTGGCTTAGTTGGTATGGTATTATATGCAATTTGTTCGTGTTGACTTCAAATCCTAGCAAAGAAAACAGTACCATTTACACGATAAAGAAATTGTGACATTTTCACAAACCAGCCAAAGTGTGTTAGAGGCACTTTGTGGCCCCAGTTTAAACAAATGACTTGTTATTAACAAGAAAGGAAGGCTGTGAATGCAGCTGTTGGTATCAATGAATTTACGGTTTACAGAATGGTCATTACTGAAGTACCAGTCACCATGTGGAAGATGACTTATTTGAGTAATGAAATATATGTAGGTCATCAATGAGAAATAAATGTATTCAGTTCCCCTCCTTTCTTTAAGTGGAGAGGAGAATGGCTGAACAGGAGGAATCAGTATCATCTATTTCTTTTCTTTTTTTTCTGTTAGTAGAAATAACAAATCTATTCCTACATTGGAGAGGTTCATATTCATGTTCTGTAATGGCGATGAAGATAGAAGGGGGAAAGCCAGAGGCTTTGACTCAATTTACAAGTATTATGGATTCTTTTTAATGCCCACTCATCTACTGTAATTCCTGTCCAGAAGTGCTTAAAAAGAAGGAAGAGGGAAGATATAATAAAGCTCTCCATAAATCTCTGCAAATTTCTCAGTCATAACCTGGTGTCTGAGAGGATCTACTTTTGAAGTGGGAGAAGCCGATGAAATAATTTTTCTCTTCTGAAACCCCCTGTGTAGAGCTTCAGTTCTTGATCTTTTGTTCTCAAGACACTTGAGAAGTAAAATGTTTATTTCTAAATGACTGCATGTATAAAGATGGAGCCCTGAAGACAAATTATTTTTTTCAGGCAGTGAGAAGCTTATTCACAAGAATTCTCTTTGCCACCAAAGTGAAACTGCATATACCAGAGTCTCTCTCTTTTTTTTTTTTTTCCTAGGGATCAGTGATACAGAAATTCAAAATCACTTCCAAACAATATTTGGCACTGATCTTAATCTTAATTTGAAGCATGTGGTACAAGCCAGAAATGTGATTCTGTAACCAGTTGCTCTTTAAACAAATAGACTTAAAGTTTATAGCAGACACATTATCAGTAAAATTAACCACTTAATTCCACTTCACATACATTTATTCATGAGGGCAGCTTATCATAGCAAATATTAACTTTTCCAGTTAGTGGAAGTGTGAATCGTCCAACAACAGTGATACACCCTCTGGATTCCTTCTCCTTTGGGTGTGATGTACCACAGCCTGCTGCCTCCATCACAGGCTGTACAGTACAACCCAGAGGAAGCACAAGTCTGGAAGTGTGGTGCTGGACAGAGCTTTATTCCCCTGACCTGCACCTTTTGAGCAACCTTAGTGATTTCTGAGAAACTCTGAGCTGTTCTACCACTCAATGCATCTGCCTGCAGTGCTGTCTAGGTGTGCTCCTTTTCTTACCTCATTCTGATATTGTTAATAACTTCTCAGAAGTGCTGATTTCACTTAGGGTGAACAGCTAAAGGCAGTGAGGTTAATGAGAAGCAAAGCAGATTCCTCTCAGCATTTTGTACCTTCTTTTCTGTCAGTATGTGGTTTCCCTGTAAAATGGTTTCACTTGCATGAGGGAAAACATCTTGGAGGTACTCACATAAAACGTTTCTTTCTAGATCTCAAATATATCATGGCAGCTGACTCACAAACTAAGGCTGAGGAGCCCATTTTCACAGAGCTATACAATAGTTTTGGTTGGAAATGAGCTTTAAAGGTCATCCACTGCAATCCATCACTTTACAGCAAAGCCCTGGTTTGAAACTATTTCCTTCTCAAAGTGGTGAACACTGTTCTGCCAGCAATAGTCCTAACTTGCTGTCCTTCCTCCTCTTTTCCCTCCACAAATGGGAAGCACATCTGAACCTCACTTTAGCTTCCTCAAACCTTTCCAGACAACACAATCAGCTCCTGGAGCAGTTCTCAAGAACCACATATCCTACCTATTTCCCAGACAGAGCAGTGTCCCTGTGAAATTCCCAAAGTAATTCTGCTATTGGAAAGCACTTGTGTCATATTTTTAAATATTGGGAGGGCGAAAAAAAGCCTTCCTAGCAAATTCTATCAAGTTCTCACTGCTCAGTTCAGGTCAGTTGACATCAGGATAACCAGTATGCCCATTCAGACAAATAGCCATCATAGAATTAATTTAAACATTTGAATATTATCCTGATTTAGATACAGTTAGATGTTTATAGAGATAATTATGTTGAAAATAATTTTTTAAAAAGCATACAAAATACAAGCATTCAGGAATAAGCTCAGTATTGTTACAATCAATGTTTCCACATTGCATTAAAGACAGAATTACAGCTAGAAAAGCATTTTTTATTGTTTTGTATTTCTTAAATAATATTTGTTTTATTTATCTCAGAAGGACATAATTTAATCTCATGATACACTACCCTTTGGAATACCAGAAATGCCAGAGCCGAAGTATAACATGACACACAGTATGAAGCAGAAGGAACACAGGCAGAGCCTTATCTACCAGATTTATTCTGTGAAACAGAATGCAATTGAATTACTTGACTATCAGATTTCAGGAGATGGTCTCAAGTACCTTTTAATCTTACTAAGGTTACCTATTTTCTTGAAAGAATTTACAATTCAGAAATTAGAAGGCTTAAAAAATGTTACTTCTTACATTTTTCCTTTCCTTTATTGCCATCTTTTATAACGGGCAGTGAAATAGTTGCTGTTTTGTATGCAATTTCTTCAGTAGTTTTATGTAATTTGATTTTCTCTTAAAGCCCCAATACCTTCATGGCAAGTTGAAAACCACTGCATGATGGCTTTGCTCTGCTTGAGTCAATGATAAAGGTAACAGAATTTCAATCCCTGTGTGTAAGGGCATGCTTTTAAATTCAATGTTTATACTTAGTCGCTCTCAGAACTCCTAGCTAGGTGTATAAATCACGGTGATAGAAATTTAATATTACACATGTCAATGCAGAGTGTGTCTTGAAGGCCCAATTACACATCTAAATTGCTGAAAGGTTGTGAGACAAATTTATGATCTTTTATACTGATAGGAATAACTTCCTAACTCTAGCTTCGAGTAAATACTTTCTCTTTTCCCATATGAAAGCTGATTAACTAGAATTGTTGTTTTAAACTAACAATTTGAAGCATGTATTTGGACCATCGTTAACTACAAGTCTTTCCCTTACCACTACACAATGAAGCTAAATTGTGAAATAAATTTATTCTTCTGTTCTTTTATTTCAAAAGTCACTGAGTATGAAGCTATCATAATGAAGTAGGTTTTGAGTAATTCAGTACTCAAACCACATGAAGTACTGACTGGAAAACAGGGTGCTAAACTGTGCAAATGGTACCAGAAATCAGCCAAGTCAGTAGCACATACTTGTAGCTTGACTTTGCACCTTGTATACTGTCAGTTCATTGGGGAATTTACTATGAGCTTTTTACCACAATGTGCAAAGACTGAGAGATCTTTTAATAATTACAAAATCAGATACCACTGGACAAAACCCTCTAAGTTACATATACAGTGTGTGTTCTTTCTTATCTGATTTTAGACATCAGAGAATTACATATTGGTTTCATAGAGAGAGAAATATCATTGTTTTTCTAAACTTTTGAATTTGTATTAGACACTTACAGAGATTAAAGATCACTTTGGGTGATTTAACTCAGACAAAGTCAGTCCTGTGCCTATTTTATGACTGACTTCAGAAATGTCAGCAGTTGAAAAACAAACTCTGTGGGCAGAAACCTCATGTGGAAATCTTACTTCCACAGATCTAACGGACTGTTGTGTGGAGGACCACAAGACATTCCATAAGATATCTTGCAGAATTTTAATATTCTAGCCTTTATTTTGTTTTAGCTGCCATAGAGGACAAAAACTGCCTGAGTAATACCACATACCACATCAAGGACTAAATTTTCTACTTCCACTTTGTAGAATCCTGGAAAACTGGATGAAATTATTTCATTTACTAATTCACCAAATGTATCCTGTTGAGGTTCTTTTCTGATAAAAACAATATATGAGGTCATATATTACCTATACATACTTTAAATTGGTCTTAAGCTGAAGAATGGGTTACAAAGATGCCCATTATTACTCACTTGAATATAAAAAGATTACATATTGTCCTTTCAGAAAAAAATCACCAAATTAAGGTCTTTTTATTGCTAACCTAATTGCAAAATGTACTTACACTTTGTTTTAGATACAATTAATAATCATATAAAAACCTTTAGTTAATTCAATAATAAGTGGAACTAAGAGAATCAATGTTCTCTTTAGAATTCATTAAAAATAAGAGTTCCTGTACTGTTCTCAAGTGCTGAGAGTTCTGTAATATTTTTCTCTAATACAGAAAAGTTCATTTAATAGTCTTAATCCATCTTTTTTAAAGTTACATCAGCACAGTAGGGAACAACTCTGATACCTTTCCACCTTTCAGTGTACAAGTCATTCCTTCCAAGGAACTTATTTCTACCCCAGTTGCTGTTATCAGCTGGGGTGCACACTGAGAAGTATCCGTGGGCTGTCATCACCCTCAGAAACATTAGGGGGAGAAATGAGTGACACAGCATTTTCAGCAGTTCAAGGAGCTGATGTGGTTCAGTTTCATCAGTTACAGTACAGCTGGAATCATCACACACCTTTGTAGGCCTGATACTTATGGGTCTGAGAGATTTTAGC
>WAAE01003541.1:64515-75555 GCA_013400495.1 Nicator chloris | reverse complement strand
CAAATAGTGCAGTAGTTTAAAATCAGAATCTCAGTTTGAAAATGAAGCTGTAAAGAAAATATACTTCAGTAAATTTTTCTTGGACGAGGGTATCGCATCTCATGGTCTTGTTTTCAGTGCAGGTTTCTGGGTGGCTACCTGGTGCAGCAGTGATTTTCACAGCAAACCCTGAACAAGGGTGACAAGGGACACCTTCTGCAACTCCGTAATGCAAATTACTGCTTCCAAGATACATGGCCCATTCTGTTAACCCACACTTATGTGTTATTTTTATTAAATTAAGTTGAAGGTATTTTTGAATGTTCTCAGTGGTAATATATGACAGTGTAATATTAGGTGGCTAACCAAGTTTCAAATACTAAGTACAGAAAGTACTTACATAAATGCCCTCAAGAAGAAAGTAACCATAGAAATGGCTCGTATATTTTAAACACAGCATTAAGTTTACATAATTATACACTTTTATTGAGGGCTTACTATAATCTTCGGCTCCTTGTGTAACACCTAAAGAAAGCACTGAATGCTACTCTGAGAAACACAGGAAACATTTTGAGTTTACAACAAACGTGAAGAGTAAGCACTGTAGCTCTTAGTTATTTAAAAAAGACCTGCTCTCTGATAGCTTTTGCTGCGTGTTCTTACTGTAATGCTTGTCTTCCAGGTGAATGCTTTGGAAACTCTGCTACAGAGGTGCTTTTCAGCAACTGCTCACCTGCTTGTTGATTGCAATTCTGATTTCTGACAGCATGCTTTTAAAAAATGGCTAATACGATGATGGCTAGCAACATCTTGTCCAACAAGCAAACATGAACTACATCTGCCCAAATCTGACATATGCTTTAAAGTAGCATTTTCTTATAGGTACTAGATGTATACTGTCATTGATGAATTATTTTAAATTCTAATTATGGTTCACACATGTGTCTCGTCACTGTGCCACTTTCTAGGAAGCATAGTCATACGTTCTTACACATACTTAGCATATTTTTCTGGTGGTATCTCCACCAGGTATTCTGGGATTACTGCTCACAGTTTTTCTCCAAGAACCCCAGTTATCTAATTGCGGTTTTATTGATAGGTCTAGACTGACAGACACAAAACAGATGGATTTGTGGAAAAGTTGCTCTATAAAGGTGCTTCAGCCATATTCCAGTGTGTCACAAAACAGCTACGCAAAATTATGGTTGTGTATGTGGAATCACTTAAGTGCAGTAAAGTTAATTATGTCAACTTAAACCAACTGACAGTCAGCTTTTGTACATGGGGAGAAGTCAAAGGGACGGACTTGGAATGCTTTGTCACAAGCTACAGAGGTATGCTTTATGGAATACTCAGGAATGGTAAGATTAGATAGCCTTGGTGCTGACAGCTCACTGACTTCTCAGAAAATGTGAGGTGAATTGACTGCAAGATGGAGAAGTAATATCTATGCACACCTGGGAGTTTTTTAAATGACAGAAACAAAATTCAGTTTTATGCTGGAAACTACTAGTTAGGTGGCTAATTGGGAGGAGGAGTGAAAGGATCTATAAACAGTCTTGGGAAAGGGAAGAAACACTGGGACTTTCCATCAGAAGTTTGCATACTGTATGGGATATTGGACTTCTCTGAGTGACAGTATATATGTTTGTATATTCCCAAGTGGAATGGAATAATAATAATAATAATTTTAAAAGATTTGGAGTTACTTTTTCCAGCACCAGATAGTCTGACAGAAACCTCTGCATCCTTGAAGCTACTTATGTTGAAATGTGTAATTTATGTTCAACATGGCCTTTTCTCTTCCAAAGACCAATTTCACTCAAAGTCCAAACCCCACCTTCTATCAATTGTGTCTTGTGTTGCAGTAAACTGATAGAATTTTCCTGTGATTGCTAATGTTGACCTAGTGCCTAGCAGCAACATTTTAAGAGCTCTTTGGAATGCTTGAAATTCACAAATGAACCGAAATTCCTGATGATCAAAATACACTTTCCAGATCAGGGCTATAGCTGTTAACTTCAGCATAATGATCCTTCTGAAGTGTAAGAAAAACTGCTACTCAGAAGAGCCCACAGAATGACATCTGCTTATGAGTAATGTTTAATGACTGAAAAGAATGACTTTGCGAGGTAATTTTTTATAGTAAAATTGCATAAGAATAATTTCCCACAACGTTCTTTTTATAAACTGCTCTCAGTGCTGTATTCTGTGGCTTAAAATAGAACAGTGTGCTTCTTGCTTGGCTAGATGGCAGCCAGCTGCCATCCAAGGTTTACTTGAATTTGTGGACTCCTTCCTTTTGCTTCTCTTGTTTTTTGGTTCTGGATCACTGAAAGCTACTTGAGGTGGGGGAAACAGCCTTGGGGAGCTGCTGTTTCTCTTGCCTGTGATTTTTCCTCTAGATCCCAACTCTTTGCTCCCATTGAGTTGTGTTTGACGGTAAATACGAAGTCTCAATAGATGGCTATTAGTAGGATATGGTTAATAGAAAATACTCAAGAAAAGCAATCAGCCAGCACTTATTAGTTGTTTTTTTACAAAATGTCATGTGTTTCCCAGATACATGGAGTATTCCCAGGGAGCTGTAACACAACAGGCAAAAGAGGAAAACTGTCACATCTCCTGCAACAGGCCCTGATTCCCTGACACCTCCATCCAATGGCAGAGTGACCAGTGCTAGGTTGATACTAATCATGTTGCAGAAAAATAGCTTACTCACTCTGATTTGTGGGAAAATGCAGTGCTTATTGATACAATTTGTCTGAATCACATAGTTTCACTTGTGTATTTCTTATGGCAACCAGCTCTTTCTAAAAAGATTTCGCTTCTCACCTAAAGACTTGTGGAGTGGCTCCATGTAACACTCTTCGACAGCTGACACTGTTAGAGGAATTTTATTTTTCTCTAGTGTTTTAGTACTTTGGTTTGTTTGTAAATGTTCCTCTTCCACAGGGAAAACAACATGAAGTTGATGTTGTTTTGTGAGGGAGAAGTGTTCTCCTTCAGATTTAGGCAGCAAGAAGGTATTCTCAGAATAATTAAAAGATTTTAGGAGAATGACAGGAAAAGTTTCCCTCCCCTCCCAATTTTTCCCCCTCCTGTATAATATGAAGCCACTCACAGAAAGCTGAATATATATCAGAGTATTGATTAAGACTAAAAACATCCTCTAGTTTAAAAAATCCAGGATTGTCTGTCTACTTAAATATTCTCTGACAAAATCTGAACTTCTTGTCCTGATCTGTCTGCATGGACACAAGGTCTTTTCCTCACCACTGCCCCCAGTTGCCTTTCTATCATTCAGTATCTCATTTCTCAGATGAGGAGGACAAGTTGAATACAGAAATCATGCGTTTAACCTTGTGTCTGGGGTTGTCATGTGCACAAAGGAGGTAGCAAAGGGAAGGATTTGATTTGTTTTGGCCTGATGCAGGTGGGCTGTTTTGCTGAGATTTCTGGAGGCATTCTCAGGGATCCTGCCAGAACTGCTTCAATGCTCTTTACTAACCATTTGTGTTGCAAGGGCTGTGAAGCTCTCTATGGTGTCTCTCTGCTTCCCAAATGTAAGAAGTGGACTTCTTTAGAAACTCAGAACACTCAGATTGTCCTTGGGAGTGTTTTGCATCCAAATAAAGTGTCTTCATGAAGTCCCAGAGAACACTGACAACTACAAATATCATGTGCTTTTTGGTGTTTGGAGATAGATCTGTTAAATATATCTTGTCTTTCAATCTTCTGAACAGAATGATACTTTTGTAAAACAGGTAGTTAAGTTAGGTCAGCACCCTTTCTTGCTGAGTTTCTGCCTATTTTAAAGGCACAAAGGGAGTTTCCTCTCATACGCCTGAGCCGCAACCAACTGAGAATTTCTTGGGAGGGTAGATGAATTTTCCTCCTCTGCCACTGCATGGAATGTTTAGGCTTCCAGACCATTCAGCAAAAAAGACCTGTGTCCCCCTTTTCCTCTCTCCCCCAAATCTGGTAACTTTAAAGCAATAGTATTCAGACCTACAAAATATGAAGTCTTACTATTGTAGCTGTGCAACTAATAACAAGGGAGCTTGCAGGTGTGATTAATAAGCTACTGGATAGTAGGCCAATGAGAAGACATCTGTAGTTCATCAAATGACTAGTGAATGTTGTTTGTGCAAAATAGAATTATATTGGAAGGATATGCAGTAAGTGTCCAAGTTGCAGAATTTGAAGATACAAAATAGGAATCGAATGTGTAAAAAAGGAGCATAGTTTCTTGTTTAGTATACGAAAAAATTAACTAGCTAATTCAAATTTTTCATGACAGAAGTAGGCAAATAAGAGCTGCTTCCTGGAGAGTAAACCCTGTGCTGAGATCTGTGGAGGGTTCATAGCCCGGGGAGGTGCTGGTGGTGACCATGGGACAGCAGCAGATCGGTAAGAGTAGCTGAGAACAGGAAACAATTGAGCCAGCCTGCCTCCTCCACTCCCTGTATTTCTGGTCATCTTAGACTTTTAGATTCAGTCCTGATGACATTTGATGTTTGCTCTGGAAGGTTTTCCTCACAAGGAGCCGCCCTGTGGAGTACGTGGTGAGAAGGCTGAGCACAAAAAGCCGAAACAAAACCCCACAGGAAATAATGTTTTGTTAGCTGAGACAATGAAGATACGTAGCAACTGACTTTTCAGTTTTTCCCGTAACACAGATTGTGGGTTCCTGGTTAGGGAAAAGACAACAAAATAACAGATGGGGGTGGAGAGAGCTTGTTTTCATTCTCTGAGTGAAAAAATTGAATTGTGAAAGCAGAGGCAAGGACTGAAGAGAAGAAATGTGCCCTGGTGATTAGCTTCCATCTTGATTGTCAAAGGTATAGTTCTGTTTGTTCCGTCACTTTTTGTGTTTCTGCAAATTACATGCCAAATGAGAATTAACTTGCTCCTTTGAAGCTTTGTTGATAGGATGTATGTGTCTGAGCCTTAATAACTATTATATAACAAGTCATTCCAATTTTAATGTTCATTGTTTGCGTCGTTAAAATAATTGAGGTCAAGCTGGCTGCTACCCTGAGCTGATGATAATGGAGAATTTCGTGCTTATTCCTGGTAATGGGAGGGAAGCAGTAATCAAGAAAGGACAGCTGATAGGGATGTCATTATCTGGTTCCATCTTTCCAAGACACTTTCACGGTATCTCACTTGATGTTCTAGGATCCTTCCTTAAAACGTTTTTTGTCAATAGCATAGTAATGTTCACAGAGGCTACTGTGGGTCTTACTCCAGATTGAAGCTTTGTGGGTAGAATTCTTTCCTGTTTACAGTTTAAGGAGGTTCTTTTTGGTCCGAAGGTCGGATTTTATTACAAGCAAAGAGGTACAGATATGTTACCAGTAGTCATCTGGTCTTGCACGTGTTTCTGCACTAGACACTTTAAAAGCTAAAGTGCAAAATCATCTTGATAAGAGATTTCTGTTAGCTGTTGGAGTACTTCCAGCAGCAACCTCTATTCTTAGTTATTTCACCTTAGTTATATATTAAGCTGTATTTTTGTCTTCCTAGCTTGCATGCTATAGACAGAATCCCTTTGAAAGATCTGTTATGTGACTTTACTGAAGAAAAGAGTGAGGTCTGTAAATCCTCGTTAGAAAATTTCTTTTGTCAAGTAGTAAGATGAAGACAGCAAGTAACCTTGAGTAGTCTGAGAACACTTTTCAGTATTTAAGTCAAGGCAAAAGTTCAGTTGCTCTGCAGGGTTTGTGCTTAACACAAACCAACAGTGCATTAAATTTGAAAAAAAAAAAAATCACTTTTAATGGATTTGTACAAGTTACCTTCATTTGCCAGATATCTCAATTGGTGAGGTGTACTTTCTGAGCTGATGTTTAACAGTATTTACAGTAGTCTTCTTGCATGTGTGTTGATGCCCTTTCCTTTTTCAGAATAAATAGCGGAAAGTGGGCAAGTTTAATGGAAATAGTGTTGGCTTTGTGAATATGAGCTGAATTAGTAGCTAGTGTGTCCAATTAGTAACTGGTGTGATTGCTGTAGCGACATTGGAGTTCCAGGTATCAGTGTCTTACATTTTGATATATTCTTGATAGATATTTTGCACATATATTCTACTTATACTGGCTGTTTTAACTTTTGATTTTTACAATACGACAGTTTGTGGTGTGGATGAAATACAGGTCAAGATTGCAAGAGGAGTCCTTGCTCAAGGTTAGATTTGATGACTGATTTAGGTTAATGTGGCAACACAATATATCACATTTACAGTGACTTAGAAGGTTTTCATTTCCTGTGTGTGGAGTCTTCTGTTCTTCATTTGCTTTTGCTTTTAAGAAAAAAGGTGTTTTCTATGAAATAAAAGAAAAAATCCAAACCCCTGTGAAATATACATGTTTAACAATGGTTAAATGTCCTGACTCATATATCACTGGTGACTTACTCTAGAGGAGTTGAAAAGCTGGTCTCACCTCCTGTCCTTTCCCAGTGTTTTCTGAAAAGTTATTTTTCTGGTACTATTTTGTAAAAAGCAAGGTCTAGTATTTCCAGAAAGTGTGTGTGTGTGTGTGTCTCAGAGAGACTGTGTTTTCATGTTAGAAAAACCCACCCCAAATGAAGCACCAACCAATCAAATCCTGCCAAAAAAGAGTGCAGCAGCAAACTGGCTATTTCCCAGTCTTTAAAAGCAGTAAACTTCTCACAAGGACAGCTTGACTTAGAGTTTTAAGGAAGTGATGCATGTTGGATTTCTGTTCCTATTTAAGTGTCTAAAGGTTTTTCCACACAACTGTTTATTTTTACAGATGCTCTATTTTTCGTACAAGCACTTTTTATTGTGTTGTTTATTTTCCCATGTTTTTAATAACTGTTTTCATCTTGCTTGCAGTCAATAATGGAAAGGATTTAAAAATAAAAATCACTGCATTAAATCTTTCAGAGGAATTGTCTACAGATGAGTCGTCAGACCACGTGCTGCTGGCGATGGTGCACAGAGATTGCTACACTAGAGAAAAAGAGTTATTATCTGATCAAGCAGAATGTCTCTTTCATGAATTTCCTGCATGTCACAGAGGAGCTTGATGACACAGAATTTCTGTGGGTTTTCAGTGCTAAAAGAACATTTTTTTTTTCCTCTGGAGTGTTTTGGATTTTTCCTCATGCATGGGTAGGCATATCTTAATACTGACTATAAAAGGATTCAATTGTGTTATCAACACTATTTCAACTACATTTTAGCAACACTTAAACTAAATTTAAACTAAATTGAAATGGCTCATTTGTATCGGATTGTGGCTTGCATGTTCTGAAGAACCTCTCTCATGTTTTATATTCTAGAAGGAAGGTAGGATGATCTGAAGTATTTAAATCATTATGTAGAAAGACAGGCTTGGTGATGCGACTTGTTTTCTTGGCCAGCTCCACGTGGCCCCTGTGACAAAGGTGTGCTTGCCCTCTGAGGTAATATGGCTGATGTCATTCTTCCTTTGCTTTGAGGAACCTGAAGTCACTGTCTTGGGAGGTGCCCCTGTGGCAGCTGTGGATTGAGGAGTTTTACAGATGGCGTAAAGCTGGTTTAACGTTTGCTTTACGTTGTTGCCATGTACTGTGTTAATTGGGCAAAATCCTGTAGGATCAATCATTCTAGGAATGAAGATGTTCTGATAATACAGGTCTGTCCTAGACGAACAGACTCATGCCCGTTAGTCTTGGAGTCTGGATAACAAAAGCATTTAAAACAAAATCATGTCAAAAGCAATCATATGCTCTTACATTCAGGTATGGCTATCCAGTTTTCTTCCTTTGAAGTTTCTATTTATTTTTGTTGTTAGATGTGAGGAAAAATCTTGAATAGAGATTATTTATTATTATGCTTGAATCTCTTCCTTTCTCTTTCTAGTTTCAGAAATAAACTGAAGCCTTAAATCAAAAATGGCATTCAGATTTTGTAAGATGATTTCTCTGCGTGGGAAAGATTAATGTATCATTAGTATTTTAACAAAATGTTGAATTCCTGTACTTCTCTCTTTTAGCATGGAAAATAGCACTTCGATGTTTCAGTTTGACTACCTAAATTAATTTTTAACAACTAATTTTAGCTTATTTACCGTGTGGAAGAATGTTCATTCATCTTATTATGTCTGAAATAAATTTCCCTGCAAACCTAGGCTATCTCATGGCTTTTTCTGCTTATCTTCCACATACTGTGGAAATAACCCTGAGAATTAGTCATTTCTACTTAACCATTTGTTTGGATTCTTGTCACATAAGTGTTTGGTCCCTTGCATTACGGTTGGATATGTGCTCACAACAGGAGGTGCCGTTCCAGCTGTGAAGCAGTAGGTAGCAGTTGCTGTGGCTGGGTTAGGTAGGGAAAGCAATCACACAGGATGTTCAGATCAGCCCTCAAGAGGAGGAAGCAGGCAGCAACAAAAGCTGTGGATTGTCTGTTTTGGTGCAAGTGGTAGGGAAGGGATGACCTAGAGAGGAAAACATCACAGATGTTTCCTGTTGCATTCTGACATTCATGAGATGATCACTGGACGCCACTCAAAGAGGTTTCTTTGAGTGTAGTGTTATTCAGGAGAATTGTATTGGCTGTGCATGGCAAGACTTTGGCATGAGAAGGGCCACAGACATGGCTTCTGCGAGAAGCTGCCAGAAGCTTCCCCATGTCCAAAGAGCCAAGGCCAGCTGGCTCCAAGATGGACCTGCAGTTGGTCATGCCCATAGGCCACGGTGATAGAGCTTCTGGGATAACAGATTTAAGAAGGGGGAAAAAAACTGCTGCTCAACAGCAGCCAGAGAAGAGAGGAGTGAGAATATGTGAGAGAAACAACTGCAGACACCAAGGCCAGTGACGAAGGAGGGGAAGGTGGTGCTCCAAGTCCTGGAGCAGGGATTTCCCTGCAGCCTGTGGTGCAGCCCATGGTGAAGCAGGAAGCCCATGGAGGTCCATGGTGAGCAGAGATCCATCTGCAGCCTGTGGAGGACCCTGCCAGAGCAGATGGATGCCTGAAAGAGGCTGTGACCCTGTGGGAAGCTCAGGCTGAAGCATTTGCTGACAGGACTTGTGACTCTGTGAAAGACCTGTGCTGGAGCAGTTTGTGCAGGACTGTTTCCTATGCTGGATCAGATGAAGAGAGCAAGGAGGATGGAGTGGCAGAGACAATGTGTCATGAACAGGCTGTAACTCCCCCTAGCTGTCCCCCTGTGCTGCTATGGGGAAGGAGGTAGTAAAACTGGGAATGAAGTTAAGCCTGGGAAGAAGGTTGGGGTAGGCTAAAAAGTAAGATTTGGTTTTATTTTTCCCACCTTACTCTGACTGGTAGTAATTACACTGATTTCCCTGAGTCGAGTCTGTTTTACCTGTGATGGTAATTGGGTGACCTCCCTGTCCTTATGTCGACCCCCCAAACTTTTTGTTATTCGCCCGAGGAGGGGAAGTGGTGGGCACTGGGTAACCAGCCAGTGTCAATCCACTACAAGAACACAGGCAGTACCTAAGAGTTTCTGACAGGCTAAAAGGTCTGAATCTCCTTCACGCTTCAGGAGCAGCTGTTAATAGGGAAAACATGTTGTCTGCTTGTTCTCCTGCATCAGGCAGAAGATGGACAACGAAGCAAACTGTGCATTTCAGCTGGTGTCTTCCTAGGATAAGGCTTCCTGTTAGTGAACATTTTGCAGTTAAGTAGATGCAGGCCTAATAATGCTAGCTATTTGCATACATATAATTCCTTTTGATACATGTAGTCCTGTTGGTTCTTTCAGTTTTTTTTATTCTACATATATCAGAAAGTTGTATTTTTGACGTTTCAGTGCGTTTCTGAGAATGTGCAGTGGTTTTGTGATATTATGAGAAGAATATATAGGTGAAGAGGAGGTATCAAATCCAAAACAAATGTGGAAAGAGAAATGGGTTAATATTTGGTGAGGAGACGGGCAAATAGCCTTTGTTGTTGTTACAAGTAGAGAACTACTACTCTGAGCTGTCTGTATTTGCAAATGGGAAGGATGGAGAATTTTAAGTTGCTAAAATAACCCCATGTAAGAGCAAAGTCATTCAAAATTAGGCAAGTTATTTCACTTTGGAAGGGGAAAGTTAAAAACATCCCTTTCTCAAAATCAAAGCTTTTCATTCTGGTTTTGAAATGAGCTTAGAGTGCTAGTAAGTCAAGCATTTTGCCTCTTCTCTCCTGGGAGAAAGCAAAAAACCAGACCCACCAGTAAGACAGAGAATGATGCTATAACTGCAGGAGTTAGTGGCCGTCCTGTTAAGGGTTAACGTGTTTAATGAGTTTCATCTTGTACGGTTTGGAGTTTTTGTGTTAGCTCCTCCTTGATTTACTCTCTGTAGAACAACTACACTCCAGCTCTTCTGATATCTTTTGTCAAGGTATTTAAAAAAATTTGGCAAACATGTAAAAAAAGTTCAGTTATTTCAATAATATGTGTAATTTCCTTATCCTTTTTGCCATAGATCTGTCACTTTATAATAGGGGAAGTTCTTCATCTTTGTTCTGAGTATTCAGCACCTTCAACAGTGTGGTTTTGGTCCCTGCTTGAGCAGTAAATGTTCACCAAGTTCTAATACTTTAAATCCTACACAGAAGTTGTGGTTCCAGATTGTCTTCTGCTGTGTCAGGTCCATAGAACAGCTGCTGGTATCACAACTATAACATGAAACTAGGTAGTAAGGAAAAGATGAATCAAAAGGCTGCTTTAAAGCTATCTGAGGTCAGCTAGAAAACAGTAAGACTTGGACCAACACCTTGTTTTGGATAAAGGTAGAACAAATAATGGATTTTATTGAAATTTCTCCTAATCCAAGAAGAATACAGCTGATAAAAGCCTGTAAAGTTTTGGGCTGGGTGATAGCTGCAAACATTCAGTTAATTTTCCAAATATTTTCTAAACTCCCTGATCAGTTTATCTTATGCTCCTGTCTTATCTGTTTATTAATGGGAAGAGGCAAATTGAAATGTTTAAAGTTTTTAAAGTTTTGCTTTTGGTTTTATTTTTGATTTTATTTTTTATGGAAGCAAATCTTGGATTTGTAAGCTGTTTCCACCCCCCCCCCCCAAA
>WAAE01003541.1:0-64490 GCA_013400495.1 Nicator chloris | reverse complement strand
AAAAAAAAAAAAAAAAAAAAAAAAAAAAAGTAGGGAAACTAGTCACTTGGAAATGAAAATAGAACATTTCTGTCACTGTGAAATATGAGAAAGTCAGTTTTTCAATTTCACAGCCTTATGCAGGATGGGAAAAGGAGAGAAGCAGTTCTCCATACATTCATATTGTTTAGTCTCCCAGGGAGACAGTCATCTTTTTTTTCTCCTGGCTGTTCCTTCTGTTTGCCTCATTGTGCTCTTTCCATGAAGGAGGAATACTTGCATAAGTGTGTGTCTGTGGTATTTTTGTTTTTACCTTGTCCGTGCTGTCGAGCTGAGGTTCATGCTGTCTGGCTTCTGAAAGCAGAGCATTGCCTAGGATTGATTCTGTGGTTCCCTAAAGCTACATATTGGAGGGGTCTGTGTCACCTTCTGACAGGACTTGTTTTCTGCCAAAGGAAATCAAAATTCTGGCTTTTACTGAAGTTTTGGCCTCTGTTTTAAATGCTGATTATGAAAATGTCATGTTAACTTTCAGCAAGGCATTTGGCTAAATTTCTGAACTGCAACAACAGCTTCATGTGTAATTCTAGTCTTTTTTTGCAAGAGTGGTAATTTGCATCTCTGAGTTCAGTTTCCTTTCTAGCTTTTCAGTGCACTCAACATGTATTTTTTAATCAGTCAATTTACAGTAGCATAGGAAGACTGCAGGAAGCACACGATAGTTGAAAATATTATTATAATAAAAAAGTCATGAAGTTCATGATACGTTTTTACAGTACTGTAGTGTGGACAAATGGAGCTTGAATCTTTATTATGATGTCTTCAGATATATTTTTCTGAAAGCTTTGGATACCTCAAATGTAGACTTGTAAGTTTTTGCAGTAAGTTTTTTGCAAGGTAAGTGTAAGAGGTTTGTCATATGCATATATGATTCCTACAGGCTTTAAAAATGGAGAGAGAAATTTTGAACATCTCCTTTTTCTTTTGGCTTTAGGATTTTGAAAGCTTGCCAATTTGCTTAAAGAACAGCCTGCTCAAATACTGTTTTTACCTGCTATACAAGCATCCCTTTCATCTTCATCTGGATGGTCCAAAACTAGAAAGAGGTTAACTTTCTGCCTGACAGCTGGTATTCATATTGGATATGAAATAAGTACTCTATGCTAATGTCTATAAACTTAAAAATTACTGCATTTTGTAAAAACAGGTCCTTAGTGATGTTTGAGGAATGGATAATGCCCGTTCTTAAACTGTGATGAGATACTTTATGTAGGAAAGGAGGAGGGACAGTGAAACTTCCTCGAGTGTCTCAGATCACATACAAAGGCAAGAAAATCTAAGCCTAAAGTAGTAATGGAGAAGGAAGTAGAATTTTCATACTTTTCCTTACAAAGATTTTGAGAAAGTATGAGTCACTATTAAACCTGTTGTGAACCTACTATTTTAAGAGACTGTTTTCTCTAACATAGTCTTGACATTTTTACAGGCCTTTGGTAGTCTCAAGCCCTTCGTTTTTGTAGGTGAGTATATGGTATGTTTGGACCAGAACATTAACATCCATTTGTGGTAGTTCTTCACATTTAGTCACTATTTCAATCCATAAGAATTTAACAGCTACATAGTGATATTTCCTGTGACAGCAGATGTTTTTGGACCCTTACAGATCATGAGCCAAGCTGAAGGACAACAGAAGAATCTTGTACAAGCCATTGAAGCTCTCCCAAATTCTGGACCCCTTACTGCCTTGGATCAGGACTTGCTACTTTTAAAAGCTACCTCTGCTGCCACCCTGAGCTGCCTTGGAGAATGCCTGAGTCTACTACAGCAAAGCATGCATCAAGTGGGCCAACAGCATAACAGGACACTGTCATCAGGTGAGCACAAGCTCCCTTGGGTATTGTTCTGTGTGCCTTGGGGTGTTTATTATGATACAAAACAGGCAAAAATTTTAACCCTTCTCAGAGAGGCAAGTTGGGATGAGCAGCTTGGGAGCTTCTGCAGCTCAAGCACCGTAATTCTTTGCCTAAAAAAAAGACGTAAAATGTATTGCAGTCAGAAGAGAGGAGGAAAGAGGTGGTCCTGAGTCTTCTTAGAGAAATCCAGTCCTGAAGACAGCAACACAACTAAAATTGGTCATGGAGAAGAGGTACATATAAATCTACATTTTTGATGTTAATGGCAGTGCAGAATCAGCTTTGTTGTTTTGGTTTACTCCCCTCCTTTTTTTTTTAATAGATTTCAATATCAATACAGATTTATTTGATAAAAATAATGCTATGCAGTGCTACAGTGAAAATAATTTTTCTAGTTTTCTGCATGGAAGGGTGCTGCTGAGGTGGATTTATTTCAGTCTGTGGTTTGAGTCTGGAAAGAGTTCTCCATGCTTTAAAAAAAAACCTGAAAAAAACAGGAACTGTGGCAAGTCTTTATGAGCCTAAAATGTCAGTGTGATACTCCACAGTGGTCTGCAGGCATGAGCCTCTCAGTCCCCATGTACCTCGGTTTTTCCAGTTCACCCAGTTGTGGGTCTGTCCATTGGAAGTTGGACCTTGAGCTTTCTGGAAGGCTGGGTTAGCATTTCCCCATGCATAAACTGCACTGCCAAGTCTTAAGAGCAAGAGCAAGTGTTGATGTAAGAGAAGCAGCAGCAGTAAAACTCCCGATGTGGGGTGGCATTTTGTGTTTTCTTCAAGTGCTTCCACAACAATCCCCCCCAGCCTGCCCTTTGCAGTAGATTCTCTACAGGGCAGGATATGCCCTCAAGGCTGCTGAGGGATGGCGACAGCCTCTGAAGCATTCCCATAGTGAGGAGGATAGAAATGTGAGAGGGTTACTTGAGAAGCAGGAAAATGATGGGAAAATGGTTCTTGGAAAGAACAATATTACACCTTTTGATATCTGTCCTGTGGTATGTGCTGACTTTCCCATATCTAAATTCTGATTGGTTTCATAAAGGAACATAATTTTTTAAAAAGTGCCATTTTCTTGTAGAAAATGCAACCCCCCCTTGCACTTATCTAAGTAGTAATGATAAAGTGCATTGAATTAAATTATTTGGTACAATTTTTTTTTTTCAGAAAAGAGTGGTTTGAAACAGATGAAAAGCATCTTTCAAAGAAAAGTTACTTTCTAGCTTCAAGGTCCCTGAAGGTTGTTTTTCATCTCGATGTGATCTAAGTGAACTGTCAAGAGATAGGTGACTTGAGGTGTATTTGTCCTTGAATCTGTGTCCACATAATCTTCTGTTAAATCAGTGTCTTTGTTTTGACTTGATAATGGTTTTTGAGGATCTGTGGACAAGAAGAGAAAAAAGCAAGCAAAGTGTTAGTAATTGCTTAAAGAGAATGCCCCCCCCTTTTTTTAAAGGAAAATCATGACTGTGAAATACTGTATTATAAAATCTAATAACTGTTTTTGTTTGTTTTTCCTAAGACTGTAAACTTGCACATGAATCCTTTCAGGAATCAAAATTCTGTAGCACTGGTTCACACCAGCATCTTTGATGTAACTGTGAGAACTTGAATGCAAGCAGTTAATTCTTCACTGTGTGCGTGGGCTTCTTCTTTGGTATGGAAATAAAAAAAAAAAAGAAAAACTAAGGGAACTAAAAGCTGCTGAAATATTTAGCCTCTTCTCCCTGACTGAAATGATTTTTTTTCCCTAGGCCTTGTTATGCAACACAGTTGCCTGAAAGAACCTGGCCTACAAGTCTTGATTACTGATTTTCCTACACACTTAATCTTTTCCAGGCGTACTTTGATAGACTTAGCGTTTCTGCTGAGTCGGTAGAGTTTCAGAGTCATCAAAGCTGCATAAGCTCTTACCTATTCAGACTAAAGCCTTTAAGTAATCCCCTAGCAAACTCTAATTCTGAGAGATGATCTAGTTCATTTTTATTGTCCTCCAGGTGAATTCTTTTGATTTTATACCCAGCAGGTAGAACAGAAGATGACCTTTACTGTCACTGTCAGATGAAAATGACTCTTGTTAGTTTAAAAACTGTGTGCTCCTGGGATAGGAATTCTCAAACATCTTTCTTGTGAGATGTTGTGGCCCTGTGCAATTTATTGCTGAATGCTTCCATCCCAGTGCTGTCTCATTACCTCCTGTGTGGTGTACAGATGCTAGTGGGCATTGTGGGGCAGAACGTGTAGATAAAGACAAGACAGGAATTTGATAATTTATTTTCTTGCTTCTAGCCTACGGTTTGTGAAAGCAATCCAGTCCAGCCAGGCAACATAGTCTTTCTTGTGCAGAGTGTGAGAAATACTCAATTGCTTAGGTTGGGTGACTTGAATCTGTCTTTGAGTTTGCTTTCTTTCAGCATCCAAAGCTCTCACAATTTTGCCATGAAGAGAGAGAACTGCCTTTAAAGTAGATACATATCTACTTAACCTGCTTTCTTTGTGCCTTGTGTCTTTGGAGTCTTTATACCTGATTGTGCAGGTTTTGCTGACCTCCCTGGGCGCTGGGGGCCTTGCAGTCTTACTGCCTCTAGAGCAACGACTTAAAAGTGGCTGTGAGTTTCTGATCTAGTACGTATGGAAAGCTCTCATGAAGATTATCATTAAATAGTAGCTATTTTAAACAGATTTACTGATACATATTGTTTCAAACAAGAAAAAACCTGTCTTCTTTCTTTTGATGTAAATATTTTTGTTGCTTTGTTTTCCAGTAATAAGAGTAGAAAGAAAGCAGCTTAGCATTCACTTTAGTGGAATCTTGTCCAGAACCTACAATTATGTAGGTCATGACTTAAAATATTTTTATGGCATCCTTTCTAATGGAGTAGTTTAAGGATGACAGGATTTTTCTGTTTCATCTTTCTCACGAATTGTCAGTCTTAGACCTCAAGCCTACAAGCAGATATGAAGGTTAAACTGAAGTCTTCAATCTTGTCTTGAAGGCTAGTCAATAAATTTTTTATTTCCACTCTGAAGCTTCATGGAGGGGTTTTTGTGATTGTCTTTTTTGGAAGTAGATCAACAAGAACAGTCAGTGAAGCAAAATCCTGTCTGTGTTTCTACTTTTGAGTCAAAATAATGTCAAATAATGTAAAAAATAATTTTAGCTGTCATTATTAGAGGTATGTGCATTGATCACTGGCTAAATTTTTGTAATTTTTTTTCTTCCATTGAAAATGTGCCAGAGAAGGATGTTATTAGATAAGTGTTGGTTACATATAATGTAAGTACAGGATGAGAGATTGCACCTCTACAAACTTCTTTGGGTTCGGGAATTTTGTTTTTTTTGTAGAACAGAGGAAAATGTCAAGGTCTTTCTTTTTGGCCGGGAATGTCACCACTTGGGTACATCTAAAGTGCCTGCTGGCAAGCTTATTTGGCATGCAGACAAAAGCAGGTACCTTTGAAAATAAAAATATGGAGAAGGAACCTTTGTCTTAATTTCTAACTTTAGAAGATCTAGCATTTTTTTTTCCCAGCTCTGTGTACAGCCTTTGGCAGAAGAGTATCTCCAGAGCCTGTTGACTGCAATTGTCAACATTCTTCCCTCCCAGACTGCGAACAGAGCAAACTTGAATGTTTGTGTTAATGTAGCTCTGCGTATGTTGTGTTTTAGGTCTGTTTTTTCTTCATTTCAGTGTTTTGGCAGACAGAATCCTCTCTTCTAGTAGCAGCCTGCGCAGATCAATCCGTTCTTCTAATCTGCATTTCACATTAGCCATTCATTTACTGAATAAAGCATCTTCCTGATAGAAATTCCCTTCTGTATTCTTCTGTCTCTCCCTTGCCCACTTTTCCAAACTGTAGAATGTTTCATTTTTAAGATTTTTTTAAAAACAAAAAGCAAATTCATCCTTACTATGGATTTTTTGAAGTTCACTTTAAATGTGCAAGTGCTGCTGATTTTGGCTTCCATGGAAACAAATGGATCGGAGATGATTCTGGAGTTGGGGACAGGAAATACTTGAGCTTTTCATTCTCTCTTGCATCCTTTTTGGAGAAAATAAATGGACAGGAAAGACAAAATCTAGGTGCTTTCAATTTGTTTACAAATGACAGCTAGGAATTCTCTTGCAGCAGAGATGATGAGAGAAAAATGAGCAGATAAGTAAGTCTTTGTTTATGCTTAAATGCGTGAGGGGAGGGAAGAGTGAGGAAAGAAGACGGGAGTACATATTCTTTGTTATTGGTGTACTTTACTGAAGTTGCCTTGATCAGTCAGTTCTCCCTTAATTGCACCATCACCAGTCTTGCTTCTGTCAAGAATAACCAGAACAATTTGCTGTTCTATCTAAAGGCGAACACATTATTCCTTACATGTTCTTCTTTCGTTGGAAGATAGCATTATTTTCTAGTGCCCACACAACATTAGCAAATACAGTCTCATGTGAAAAGCAGAGATGCAGCTGCCATTTGCTGTTGCTGTTTCAGTGTGCTGTAGGGATTCAGCAGAGAGACCAAACTGTCGCATCCATCCCTGCTAGGGGAAGGAATCCAGATCTAATATTGGTTTCTCCTCAAGGCCTACCACTGCACTATTAGGGGATATTTGTTAGAGTATATTTGAAATACGTCAGGAAAGTGTTATCAATAGATGTCAGTTTACATCTATTTACGATTGTGCCAGGGAAAAAAAATAGGGTTTCTTTTGTCTCCCAGGCAAGACCAGAGGACTTAAAATTAGAAAGGTTTTTGTTATGGAGTTGACATAGGTGTTAAGCATATTTCATGCATCAATTATCATGCAAAAGTGAGTTTGAAGGTACATCAGGTACCCAGAAAATCAAAACCAACAAAAGAAAGTTATCAACGTTGCTTAACTGAAAAATCTCCTGTAAACCTTCTCTTTGGAGAGAACTTCCCCCACTCCTGCAGCGTGCACCTGTAGAAGGGAAAGATGTTTCTCCTGAGGGCATTTTTGTGGGATACAGCCTATTGTGCCCTCTAAAATAGATGTTTGTGAACTGTAGCATTGCTATAGGGAAAGGATAAATAGGCTGTGTCTGGATGCTGTACTTTGCTTAGGTACAAATGTTCTCATGTGCCTTGGTGTACTTGTCTGCTGCGTGTTCATCACAGTGGAAGCTGGTGTTGAGGGGAAGAGGGAACGAAGCCAATTTTGGGGTATGTTCTATAAGAACTCTTGTTTTATGTATGCATATGCTCTGAACTTTCAGAGCAATCAGATTTGGATTTTCACTCCTGGAACTACAGAACCAACACCGTGCAGGTAGAAGAGATCTGGCTGATTTTACTAGTTGTGTATTTGGTCCGTCCTTTCTAATTTTTGTATTGTTTACTGCAGAAACAGATGTTTTGTTTTAATTAGTGTAGTGCTTTGTGTAGTCTTAAAGCAAGTAGTTATGTAGCTGTCAATACTTTTATATAATTTGTGTCTGCCTTTCTGGAGAATTCCTTTAGAGCTCTGAAATGTATCAAAATAGGTTTGAATTTACCTTTCTGTCAGCTGTCTTTGGCTATGACTGAGAACAGAGAAAAAAATCTGGCTTAAAAAAACCCAAACCAATGACAGCAGTTGCTTCGTATTCTTATCCAACTCAGAAGATAAACTTTCTCATATTATGTTTAATTTTTTATATATATTTTTAAAGTCTTTATAAGAACAGGGATTGAACTAGTCATTGAAATTGTTGAGTCCCATAAAGTGTCAAAGATGGCAACTCCATTAGAGTGGATCAAATGATTTACAGATGGCAGCTCAGTCTGTGGAGAGTAAATTCCAGTAGAACCACTGGATTAGATATGGCACAGACAACAGTTACACCACTATTTTTGGATAAGAGTAATTTGTACTAGTGCACATGAGAACATTTTGGGTGTACTGAAAAAAAGTGCCTGAAAAACTGTCCTGAAAAGTTTTGGAAAACGGATGAGTAAAGTAGGAGCCATATTGTGGCCTTTCACTTTCTACATAGAGATTGTATTCTAGTCTTAGTTGATTTTAAGATAATTTCTGATGAGTTCTCTCATCAGAGGCTGCTTTTGACTGAAATGGGAGCTGCTGTATTAGGTATATGGCAAGTCCCTTGAGATGATCTGAGAATGCTGACATGTCAGAGTAAGACTTGTAGATTGAAGATCATCACAGGTTCCCTGATGGCACTTTGAAGCTAGGTGGGAATTTTTTTCAACTTGTTCAGAGATACTCTTTACTTGTTTAGATTTCTGTGCTGTAGGACTTCATATCTTTCCCTGCATATTTCTCTTCCACAAAGTAGTCAAATTCCAGATGCACAGTTTAACAGAACAGTTTTTCTCATATACAGAAGGATTGAGGAAATGAATATGCTTTAATATCATTTGGACCTTAACTCTAGGCATCCTGTTGGTGTTGGCTAGGTCATAATGTGTTTTTAAGATTGTTTAAAATTTGATTAGGCTGACAAAATTTGTTGTTTTGTGAGGGTAGCATTGCCCTTGGTACATGAGAGAAGACATGCTTACCTAGTTCTAACAGTTTGTTTCTCTTAGAGACTCTAAAATGTATGGAGAAATACAAAGTTCTTTTTACAATATGTTTGCAGTGAAGAGGAAAACTAGTATAGTGTTTTTAAAAATACGTTTGTGATGATGAAGTAGATGTTCACACTTAAATTTCCCCTGAAGTGAGGTACTTCATGTGTGAGCTTTTTATTGTGTGTATTTACATAAACTAGATTAAAAAAATCAAAAATAACTGTTTACAGTGAAGACCAATTAGATGGTGCAGAAAGAAAATGGATAGCCCAAGGAAATGATGGGATGACATATTTTTAAAGATTGGCATAAAGAGAAGTCAGTTCAGGTTTTTTAGTGTCTCTGTAATAGGAAAATAGCAGCAGTAATCCATTATTCAGCTTTTTTGACAGAGAGAAACAGAAAAATAGATCGAGATCTGTTATTGCAAAATAATGAAGAATGAGAAACATAATTTGACAGCAGAGCCACAGAAATGTTCTTCCTTTGGCAAGGGCAATTTTGTGTAATTCTATAAAATACACATATTAAAAAAGAAAAAAAAACAGATTTTTTTTCCCCGTTGGTTACTCAGATCTTTGAAAATCATTTTATTCTTAACTATTTTCTTATGCTTTCCTCATGCTTTCTTCAGCAAAAGATGGCGCCACAAAAGCACCCTAAGCAAAGTAGATCTGAACTTCTGCCATGTCTTCATAACTTAGTGACATTTTAGATGAGAGGAATGTTCTGTAACTGTTTTGTCTCTACCATTTGGAAAGAGTTCAGTCAGCTATGGGATTTGTGGCCCATTTTTTAATAATTGAAATATTAATGGAACACTACATGGTATAGCCTCTCCAGAGCTAACTGTTTACTTCACTTTGGAGGCAATCTCTGGTGATACTGAGAGGAGAAACTGCAGGTTCTTTAATGTATTTTGTGTTGCTCTGTGTCATCTTAAAAATTTGTCAGTGATGAGAGGAGATCCTCCCTGTGGAACTGATTGTATATACAAATATAAATTATGGTAATGATGAAGAGCTGTGATTTTCTTATCCTACATATATCTCTACATTTTATAGCAGCATGTAATTAATAGCTGAAATTGTAAGTCCTGTGCTGTGGGTTACTGATTTGACTGTTGAGACTATGTTTTTGAGCAGTTAGGGAAGAACAACTGTGTACTTGCCTTAGCTGATCATACTTTTTGTCATGGCATCCTTAAATACAGACTCATCCAGGAAATCAGTTGCCCCCAGAAATAAAGGTTGTTCTGATGCCAAGTTCAGTTTGATTCATATTTAATGTGTATCTTTCTAATGAGACCTCTTTTAAACTGTGGTCTTGGTACCAGTAAAGCATTTTAGTACTTAATCTAAAAAAACCTTTTAATAGTACAGACAGAAATAAAATACAACTGCTAGGCTTAAAGCTTTGATTTCAGGCAGAAGAAATGGAAGGTTTACTTGGATAACTTCATAACTATGAAAATAGTGGGTAGAGAATCCTTGCCTAATTTCCAAGGTATGCCAGATAGAATTATACATAAAGATTATACAGTCTGGTGGTAGGACTACCATTCATTGACTTAAATCACAGATAAGTTGGCCTATAAGATGCTTACTTTGGTTATTTAGGGTGTTTCTTGCTTCCAAAGGCAAGGATATCATTTGAGATACTGCATAAGCTAGTTCAAAAAGTACAAGATAATTTTTTGCTAAAGTAAAGCTGTACATGGAAGCAGAGAAGAGATACGACTCATTTAGATCAGTAGAATGGTAAGGTGAGTGGAGGAAATCTGTAATCTCTCTCGTAAGCTGATACCTGTTTTCTCCTTCAGAAGGTATCCTGGGATGGCCTGGGCCCAAGTCACACTCCACAGAGCAACTGAAAAACGGTGCCCTCAGCTCCTTGTCATCTGCTAGTGCCAACATCACATGGGCAATAGTACCATCTGCAGCCCAGGATGCACCGGCACTACAGCCAAACACCGAGGTAAGCCCGCTTGGTCTCTGGAGGGCGTTGGTTAGACGCAGACCATGTCTGATGGTGGATGCTTTCATTGATAAATTACTGTGTTTTGTCTTTATATTGTGCTCTTTGTTTGAAGTTACTTGTGAAAACGAGAAGTTTCATGCAAAAGTGCACTCCAGAAACTTGAAAAATATGTTCATGATACTGTTCTGTGCTTTTACTTCTCTGTGGTACTCGGGTCAGCAGATGTCAGCAAGTGTACAATTTCTTTGCTAATCTTAAAAGCAATCAACAGATTGTCAGTACACATTTCTATCCTCTGATGCAAATAAAAGCTATTTATTTATTTTTCATTCTGGTTTGAGATAGTCAGGGGACACTACTTGCTTGCTACTTGTTCTTCCATGTTCGTGTTTGCTCTTGGGCATCTCTTGAGTATAGCTGACTGTTCTTTGAGTTGAAAAATGATGTTACTTCCTGATCCCTTTTCCTGTTAAGTGATTATGGGCAGAACTCCTGCATCAATCAGCTGATTTGTGCTTTTGTGGCATTTACTTGGTAAAGGGCAGTTCTGAAGCATCCACTCTTTGAGGAGACTCACAGCTGCGTCTCAGACATCTCATACATTGAAAATCTCTCATCATGACAAACTTCTCCAGCTTCTGCAGTCTGCTTCAGTAACCAGTCCTGCCCACAAGGAAAACACTTCACTCTGAGACCCTAGAGGTTATAGGGCACCCGGAGCACGTGAGACCTGGAGAACTGGAACAAAGTTTTTGAAACTGAAGAAACTATTGAATGCTCTGGGCAATTGGAATGGCTTAAATTAAGTTACATCACCTTTGACGACGTATGTAATGGCTGGAGACATCAATAAAGCTCTTTTCCCAGTTCTTTTGTAGTATGTTGAATTGAATATAGTTCAAAAAAATTCACAGATAAACCAGGAATTTGTTAACATGTTCCTTTGGCCACCTGTCCTTAGAAAGGAATTTTGAATTCTGTTACTCCTAGTGTCCCTTTACCAAAACGTTTAAATTACCTGTAATTACTTTTCATTAGGAAGTCGTGTAATTTTTTTTTTTTTATATAAGCCAAGTGTACTTTTTACAGTGTGTTTTTAAGACAAGAGGCTATTCAAGAATACTGTTGTGGGAGTTGCTACTTACTGAACCACTGAAATCTGTTTCATTAGGATTTTTATAGTTTTTGTTGGTATTCTTTTTTATTCTTGATCATCCACTAAAGCCAAATGGGATGTGGAAGCATGAACTTTGCAGCAAGAACATGAAGAGCAGCAGCTGATTTTACTCACATTAAGATATTGTTTTACAGTTGAGTTGAGCCATTTATGCCATGTTTTAAATGACAGTGTTTTCTTATGAGTCCAATCCCTTCCTGTTCATTTGCTGATGAGAGACACTGAGTTGTGCATGTGGCTTGAGGCACTGGTTAGCTCGTGAAACTCATGATTTATTGATAAGGGAGTACCCTTGAAGGGGTGAATAGAAACAAGGAAGTGGAGCACTGTGTCTAGTACAGAATCCTCAGTGCTTTGTGAGCAGTCTGCCTGAAGTCACCAGCCTGAGTTTGGAGGCCCTGAGGCATTAGCCATTAAAAAAGAAGAAAAAGAGGTGGGGGCAGAAAGAGAGTAAGATTTTTAAGTTACAAAAAGGTCAGCTCAAGATGGTGTTTTTGGTAGAAACAGTAAGTAGAAGTTTGTGGATTGGTGGAGCAGCAAGAAGCAGCTGGAATCAGGCATGCAATTTTTGTTATGTAGTAGTACAATTTAATCAGAAGAAATTTGGTTTTGCCCCGAGGAAGTGGCTTAAACCAGGATTCATTCCTGGAATTTCTTTAGAAACTTGCATCTTCCCTTACACAGAGCCTGTGGGTGATGCTGAGATTGATACTGTTGGCTCTGAATTTGAAGTGTTTTTTAAATGTAGCTGATACACTTTTCAGTTTTGATCATTTTGATGATTTTTTTTCTGACAAACCTAGCAGTTACCCTGGTAAGAATGCTATCTGAGCCAGGTAGTCACCCAGGAGATGACGTCTGACACGCCTACAGTTATCAAAAGATGTTTGATTTGACACAATTTAACAGTTCTGTGTGCAGGATGTAATCATATTTTTAAACATATTGTGGCCTTGTGTGTCCAAGGCAAGAGCCTAGATCTGGCACTGAGTAGGCACTTTCTTTTCAAAGGTATAAAAGCACTGACTGTGCTAATTACTTAGCAAGTATAATACTATATAAAAGCAAATGCTAATCATCACTTGTTTGTGGTCCAAATACTTTGTTGGTACGAACAGTGGTGACATTAGCAGAGAATGAGAAAATGCTTCTAGATGTCACTAGTTGACATTTTGTTGACACTGAATGCCATGATTTGTTTTTTCTGTTTATCTCATGGCTTCTTTTGGAAGAAAAGAGGAATCCACAAGTGTCATTAATATGAAGCTTATTTCTCTTAATGATTTTCTATTTAAGAAAACCCAACTAGGCACTAGATAATCTTGGTTTCTTGAAGAGGCTGCTGGGATTTTAAGGGGGCTCAACTTTCCAAAGATACCTGCCAGAAGAAATAAGTATTGCTTTTACAGAAGTTATGAGATGAGAGTGCTAGGTCCTGTATTAGTGCCATCAAAATTAATTCCAATCTCTTCTTTGACTGGTCTAGATTTTTATTTTTAAAAAATCTGTAATTTTATGGTTTGACCTCTATCTCTTAGTCAGAAGCTATATCCCAAAGGAATGGGAGAGAGCTTTTTGGCTAACTCTCGGTGTAATATAGTAGATGTACCAACCAAACAAATTGTGAATTGACCTCTAGTCTGAAATAGAAAATGCCATTAAATGGCTAACCTTGAGGAGCAGCAGACTCAGCTGCTTATATTATGGTGTGTTATTTATAAAGAAAAGATAATTTTAGGAATATGGATCAGCAGTGATTTTAAGAAGAAAACAGACATGTTATGTTGGGGCAGAGAGGGTTGTGGGTGACTGCTGAGGAATCTTTCCTATCCAGTCTGCCTGCCAGTGGCAGCAGCTTCCTGGCAGGGCAGCCTGACCGAGTGGCTGAGTGTGTTTAGTGATAACTGTGCTAATTCTCAGCACAACATTCAGACCCTTTGCAGCTGTGCATGAAGCGGCATCATTAACAAGCCAGTGACAGGTTGTTATATGTTTATGAAGAAGCGTGTGGATCTTTGCGATTCTCTGGAACAACAAGGTTCTTCTAATGCAATTTTCTTTGAACAATTAAATATTCTTGAGGGATGTAGAAAGTTCTGGAGCTGAGTTTTGACACCATAGGTAACTAAAGTAAAACTTCGTCTGTCATACTGTCAGCGTTTCAGGAATGCAGTTTCTTCTCTGGTGAAATAAGGTAGAAGCTGAGGATTATCCTCTTTAGATAGCATGTTGGTGTTTACTTGTTTTGGTTTATTTAGGGCGTTTCCTGCTTCCAAAAGCAGGAGTATTGTTTGAGATACTGCTTTAACTGGTTCAGAAAAGAAAAGATTTTGTGACAGATTTTTTTCTTGTGTGTTCCTTGCCTATTATTCTTTTAGAGTTGTGATATAGGACAGCGTGAAGTTAAAGCCTATTATCTTTACTAAAAGAAATAACCTCTGAGATTAAATTGCCTCATCAAGCAATTTTGTCTCTTATTTTCCATATTTTTTTTAATAAGTCTCCAAATTTTAGCTAGTGGTTTTTTTGTCTGTCCACCTGAAACATCAGATGGAAGGGATAAGGGCTGAACTGCACAGAACTATTCTTAATCTAATGATAGAAATTTTAGCTAACTCTTGTGCATCCCCTAGTGAACCACTTTGGGCTTTTTGGCATAAGTTGTGTTATAATTTCAAGTTAATTTTTAGGATTTTTCCTTAGAACAGAACAAATCTGGTGTGAAATGTGCCAGAGGTACACTCTTCAGACCTGTGATGTGAATGAGACCCTACTTTCTTCATTTAAGGTTTAATAATTTTGAAATTCTTTTCAAGAAATACTGAAATTAATTAGTTGGAATCTCATAGCACATTCAGTTGTAATAAACTCAGTGCCAAAGTAGAATAAAGGTGTGAATGACTTTCATGAGTGAACAACTATTCCAGTTCAACTAATTGTCATTTTGGATGTCAGAATTCCCCCTCTGAGCTGACAAAGAGTGTCTGTAGGCCAAATGCTTCCCCTGACAGCCAAATACAATTAGGTAACAGGATGTTTTTATGTGGGTCTGAAAGGGAAGGAACCATTTTCTTTGGCTCTAATAGTTTAGTTCAGAATTATTTTGAAAATTGTTTTGTAGTTAGATTTGCAGTCTAGCCCTCTACATGGGATTTTTGTGCCTTAAAATGCCATGCCAGCTGATTGGTCCCATCCTGTGGATCTGGTATCTGTGCTGTCTCTCTGTTTTCCTGTCCCTAACTTTCTCTTGCCTGTGAGCATGAGCAGCTGTATGCATGCTCCAAACGGAAGTGTCTTTTTAATAGGATTGAACTTTGAGCTCTGTCGGATTGAACCTTTAGCTCTGATTATCTAACTGCTAAACCAGGTTTTAATTGTGATAGTGATTGCAAGGGCAGTCAAGTCCAAGTTATTAAAAATATTTTGGTCCCCTGGATGATCTGAACCTTGATGTTTTCAACTGTAATAGGGAACTGTTTAATTTTATAAGTTTATGTAGTTTTTTCCCATTTCTTCAGGTGATAGTTTCTTTCAAGCTGTAATTTGTTTTTTTATCTGTATGTAAGTATATATGCTAATATGACTTTAGAATTTAGAGCTATTACAGAATGTATTAGAGATGCTAAGAAATAATTTAAAAAATGCTCATGCCATTTTAGACACTCAGCTGGATAAAAGAAATGATTTCTAATTCAATATTACCTTTATTTCTCTGTGTCTCAGCAGACACGCCCAGGTCTGTGGATTGTTTCCTAGTATAATTTGTTTCTAATTCCTTTTTGTACTTGACAGAAATGTGTATAATTGAAGTTGGGAGATGAGGTTAGCCGTGAACATACAGTGATGGACAAGAGCAGTAATGGAAGAACAACGGATCAGGATGGGAAAGTAATGTTTGCAGTATTACAGACAGTCCCTTTTCACTGTTTAGTACAGACATTACAGGCTTTCTCAATGTGCTCTGCTTTTTGTCCTCTGCATGATTAAGTACTTTTCAGGCTGAAGAGCACAGTGAATGGCCTGTAATGATTTAGCTAAATTAATCTCTAGGTAAAGATGGTACCAGTTAATCCATTCACTATGCAGACCATCTAAAAAATGAAATCTGAGGTAATCAGTTGAAGGTATATTTAAGGATTAAATGTACAATTAGACTAAAAGTAGAATTAAAATGACCCTAAGCCTGCTACACCAGCACTGACAATGACTAAGAGAATCTAGCTAATTTTGATTTGATTTTTCTTGCCAACTTTCTGAAACAGCTACTGTGTCAGCAAACAGTCCTCTAGTAAAACTGTTTATGCAAATAATTAATAAAAAATTTATCACCAGCCAAAACCACTGTATATTACTGAATCGCTTCCACCTCCAAAATGCATAAGTTCCAGCTGCTATCTATGTAATTGAGAGTAATATTTGGTGTAAAAAAACCCTCTTTATTCCAAATCTGCTTCTAATTTGAATAAACATGAGGTTCTGATTCATGTGGCATTCCATAATTACTAGTGAAAAGTCAGTGAAATCTAATCATAGAAATATAAAGAACCTGGGATCCCTTGCAGTAAGGCTTAAAAATTAAGTGGATCAATTGCATACTCCATTCAGTATAAAACTTGTGCCCCTTGCTAAAGGAACTCTGAAGTCAATGTTAATTTTATTTCAGGATTGTGTGCTGATTTGTTATGTGCCAGTTAATTTGCTTTGTGCTATCAGTTTTATTTCTTAGTATGTGTATATATGTGGGCTTGGTGATACTGCCCATTAGAAACCTTCCCCATCTCATTAAGACTGTCAATTACTTAACTAGACCTTATTAAGCTGGGCTCAGCTCTCTTACAGGGAGTTTGTCTCAGGTTGGCATTGCTTTGTCCTGGTTAGAGAATCATCCAAACTGGCTTCATCTCTTCTGTCTGGTCTTGCTAGAAGAAACCTAGGGTTTTTAGCTTGTGGTGATGAACTGGAGTGGTTCTTTATTTGAAAAACCCAGAATGTGACCATAAATCCCAACTGTGGCAAAAGAATTTAATTCTAAAATTTGTCCCAGAGGAGGACTTGGAAGAAGCAGGTGAAAAAGGCAGAACTCTCCTACATTAGTAGAGAGTTTTCAGTTTGAGAGGGACCAAGCGATTGGTTAATCAGAGTGAGAACAATTCTTAAAAGCTTTTCAAGCAGAGAGTTCCACTGGCCTCAAGAAATCAGACATGTCAAAGGAGACAATCTTCTAGGCCTGATTTGTTTCACATATGCATTGAATGTTCTCCTGCTATGATTTATAATGACTCAGTTTTCTTTTGAAAGACTTAAGAATTTTTGCTTTGGTTTTTTTGAGTTTTGTGTGTTTATCAACAATGTGAATGTGTATAGTGGATGAGCAATGAAATTGCAGGAAGAGTCAGGGTGGTTTAATAAATGTCTTGTCTTGGGGCAAGACTGTTAATACTGCTTGGATTAACATGTCTTTACCATTTCTGTCCTCTTACAAATATGCTGACATGTGATGCTGCATACAAGAAATAGCACTGTGAGAACTGGATTTACATATAGATTGGTATTGCAAGACCAGATGATTGTAAAGGTTAAATGTGTAGTTGTCCATCTTTTTGTGGCCTCTTTGCATATGTGAGTGGTATATTATTGACTAATGTGGCAGTATTTTTCTGCCATAAATTTGCTTAGCTAGCATACAAAGAGACATAAAAGAGAATTACAGCTGGCTAAATGACTTCAGCACTGTTACTTCCTAACTTTTCAGTTACTGGGCGTCACAGACAGAATCATAATGGAATCACAGAGTACTCTGGCTTGAAAGGGACCTCCAGAGGTCCTGCAGCTCAACACTGTGAGAGCAGTGCTAACCAGGTCAGCTTGTCCAATCCTCAGCACCGCCCACAGTGAGCTCCCACAGCCTCTCTGCACAAAATCTTGCGATTTCTCGAGGGGTTTTGTCAATGGGAGCAAAGAGTTGTTTGATAAGGAAAGGCATCATACTCAAAGTGCTGTACTGTCTGGTGAGCAGCTAAAAGAGACCTACCTTCTGACACCCTTACCAGAAGGTGTTTGTCCTCCCCTTCTTCACAGGAATATGAGGCTTGAAGAACCTACTGCTTGAGGTTTCTCCTCAAGGATCTCATTCTAGAGAGAATGCCTTGTAATACAGGGGAGTGTCTCAAGTGTAGCTTTCTGCCAGCCTTTCCCCCCATGCTGCTCTCCTGCACCGATCTGCAGCTCAGTGCAGTCTTTAGCTCCCCAGAAGTTGTAGCCATATGACTTTCAGACCCTTTGTGGTGTCTGAAGTGCTGCCTGGCAGTGACAGGAATCTGTCCTGCTGCACTGTGTGGTTTATAAGCTTGTACATTTATTTTGGATAGTGTCAGATACTCTATTTGTTGCTTCTAAAAAACTGAATTTGCAAAATAAAACCGAGTATGTTTCAGGAAATTGTACTTCACTAGTACCTGTATAGCATTAAGTATAGGTTTTGTTAAAATTATGATGTGATACTCTCTATCTTAAGGTTGTGATTTATGCTAGCCTTCAAGGTTTTTTTGCTTTAATTTAGGACAAGTCCGTGGGGCTTTTCCCTTCATGCATTTTGTTTTATAGTCTCATTTTACTATTTCTTTCTGATGGTACCAGTGATGAAATATATTTATTCCCAGTTGTTACTGAATTTATGCAATACTGCAAAGTCCTCTTGTATTTTAGGATTCAGATTAAACAGTTCTGTACTTCAGTAGCCCTCATTTCATGAAAGGTGCTCGCAAACATGTGTGGACTGGTACTGATGCTTAATCTTTCCCTGTAGAGTCTGTGCTTGGGAATTAGCTGCTTTTCAGCCTATTTTTAGAACTGACTACCTTAGGTTTATGAAAATCGACTTTTGAAAGAGGAATTGTCTTTTGAAGAAAATAAGAACATGTGGGGAAAAAGTTATCCAACAATTATTTGGTGCATAACAGGATTACAGTGCTGTAGGTAACCAAAATGAGCAACTCTGTTTAACAGGATGTTTAGTCACTGATAGATTCTTTATTTTTAAACATAATCACTTTCAGAGTTAGCTTTGAGTATTTTTTCTGAATGCTTGCACAGGCTATACTGCAGTGTAAACATAGATGTTCTTTGTTTCATGTTACCTGCATTTGTTCCTATTCTTTAAACAAGAAACCGGTCCTTTTTCTTCTGAAATCTCTTATTATCTGGTCCTCATCACTGCTGCATTGTTATGTTCAGCCCTAAATATAGTCAGAGGACAGAGTAAAACACATCTGCACTGTAGGAAAAGGAAGCTTTCTGAGCTTGCTCTTTAATGATGAAAAGACTTCTGTTCCCAGAGATACTCCTGTAAAACATTAGCAAGAAGGCATTTGTACAGCTCTCTAAATGGTCAGTATCTCAATAATGTGCTTGTCTCCAGATGCCTGACAGGTTGTTTTTGTTGAGAAGGAAAAAGATTGCAGACCTATCTGTCATCTAAGGTAGAGGTTTTGTGATTGCTTTCTTTGCTTGCATTGTCTGTATGTCAGCCTGTCTATGCAGTGTTAGTGTCAAGATTCATTTCTGCTTTGCTTGCTTGCTTTGCAGTGATGGGATATCTCCTGAAGAAGGATAGGTATTTCTTGGTTCAGTAGATGTCTCAGCTATTACATATTGTATCCAATTAATCTTGTGTGATAGACAGATTGCCACACTTTGATCCTTACACTTGTCCCTAGCTGAGAGATTTTCTGAACATCAAGTGTGTTCAGCATATTCAATGAAAAACAACCCCAAGCAACAAACCACAAAATGAACACAAATTATCCATACACACAAAAAAGAGATGTTTTAATCATTGATGGTACTAGTTTGAAGAATTTTATTTTCTCTGGAGACCTGAATTACCAAACACAAATAACAAATTCGGCAAGAGATTCATTTCTGGGCACTCTGTAGACATTCTTTCCTGATGTAAGCTTTTTCTACCAAATAATACCTGGTTTGACCTATTAGTGCTGAATGATGTATCCACAGTTACATAAATGCTTTAACCCCACGCTGTCAAGAACACAAACTTGGATACAGCAGGTACTTACCTATTCAGATAGATATGCCTGGATTATGCTTCTTGGCATACATAGCTTAAGGTAAGTAGAAAATCTGCCTATTATACCATTATTCCTTTGTTATGCAAAGGAGAAAGTAACTGTCTTGCTTATTGGTTCTGTTTGTAGGTGACAAAAAGAAAGTGATATTTTTGCTTGCCATGGTGGTGTGTGTAAATTATAGTGTATTCACTTTTTCATTGTTAAAATCCTTCTCATTTGATTCTTGTCCTCTATTACTTCCTTCGATATTTTAAAAGTTAACTTTAATTTCTGTTCATCATTGTTGGAGCTAAGCTCTAATGACAGAATGCTAGGAGAAGTGTGACTGTAAGTGTGTGTTTTGGGGTTTGAGGTGGGTGGGTTCCCCCTTGAGATGGTAGACTTTCTGCATTAGAGGAAACAGCTTCTATGAAATACTGAGAGTAAATTAAAAAATTGCAGCTGAGCTGAGCCTGCCTATTTTGCTACCTTTAAGAAACCTTTTTCAGGACGAAATGAAGGTGTACACAGGTAATGAATTTTGCTCTCTAAATTGTCCATTTAAGATCTGCTTTGCTTCTGGGCTCGTTACATGGCTTTGAAAATATCAAAGTTTGAACACTGGACAGCCTTAAATCTCTTTGAAAGTCACTGTAACTTTGGTATCCAGGTGCCAACATTACAGTAAGCATATGGGATGTCAGTTATTTGAGGTTTTCTCTTTGATCTACTCATTCTTTGCAGTGATCAGTCACAGAAACCATCGGAAGCAAAGCATAAATAAGACTGTAGTAAGATGGAGAGAGGCCAGGGCTCAAGCAATGGTCTGACTTCACCACCACTTTCCAACCTCATTTTTCACCTTCCTCTGCTTACATTGTGTGGGAGTAAATGTTGAGAATAGTATTCTCTAATTCTTTTTTTTTTTTAATTTGAACTGTTCTTGAAGAGTAGAAAATCTTATATAAAGAGATAGAGGAGTTTGTTGGATATTGAAAAGTTTTACTGCCTTACAGTTAAGATTAGGCTTGATAATCTGTAAATGGCAATGCATTTGGAAGTTAGAGAAAAAGCGAGTGGATGAGGATGAGTTCAGGAATCAGTCTTCACAGTGGGTAATAAATGTGTTTCAGACTTCATTTTGTTTCAGGATTTAGTAATAATAGTAAGTAAACTTGAAGTAAACAAAATTTCTATTTAGTTTCTGTTAATTTCAGTTTTCTGTATGGGAATGACTCCTCCTTTCAAAGCCAATAGTGGGTTTGTGTGGCAAGATTTTAGTAGTGGAGGGGGCTACAGGGGTGGTTTCTGTGAGAAGCTGCTGGAAGCTTCCTCCGTGTTTGACAGAGCCAGTGCCAGCTGACTCCAGGATGGACCTGCTGCTGGCTGAGGCTGAGCCCGTCAGTGATGGTTGTAGTGCCTCTGGGATAACAGACTTAAGGGAGAAAAAAGGGAACCTTGCAGAGCAACAGCAGAGAGAGGAGTGAGAATGTGAGGGAAGCAGCTGCAGACGCCAAGGTTGGTGAAGGAGGATGGGGAAGGACATGAAATGGTCCAGCTGCCAGAGCAGACATTATTCTGCAGCCGGTGGTTCGGACCATGGTGAGTCAGGCTCTCCCTCTGCAGCCCATAGAGGACAACAGTGAAGCAGATACCTACCCACAGCCCCTGGAGGACCCTGTGCTGGAGCAAAGACCCTGTGGAAGCTTATGCTGGCATAGGTTCCTTGTAGGATCTGGATCTATGGATCTGACTGGAGAGAAGCCTATACTGGAGCAGGTTTTCTGGTAGGGTTTGTGACCCTGTGGGGGGCCCATGCTGGAGCAGGCTGTGCCTGAAGAACTGTACCCTGTGGAAGGGCCCCACGAAGTGCAGTTTGTGAAGAACTGCAGCCCATGGGAAGGACTTGTGTTGGTGAAGTTTGTGGATGACCATGCCCTTTGGGAGAGAGTCTGTGCTGGGGCAGGGGAGCAGTCTGGATCACAGTTCCCCTCAGGCAAGGTGTGAAGTACTGACTGCAACTCCCATTCCCTGTATCCCTGCACCACTGTGGGGAAACTGGTAGGAAGCAGTAAAATTAAGCCTAGGAAGAAGTGGTAGGAAGATGGTGTTCAAGATTTGTTTTTATTTTCTCGTTACCCTACTCTTATTTGAATGATAATAAATTGAACTAATTTCCCCAGGTCAAGTCTGTGTTAGCCATGAGGTGATGGGTGAGTGATTTCTCCCTGTCCTTAACTCAACACTTCCATTGTATTTTCTCTTTCCTGCTGAGCTGAGAAAGGGAGTGAAAAAGTGCTTTTGGTGGGCACCTAGCTCCTACCCACCAAAACCAGTAGCATGACAATATGCTAGTCTGTATATAAAATAATAAGTACAACTTGCTGCACAAGCTACATTTGATCACTGCTAATGAGAGATGGGTACAGTAAACTTGCATGCTTTTCTGTCAGGTGCATGCTACACTAAGTGCAATTAAATGTGTGGTGCCCAGTGGAAGGAGAGAAGTGGCACATGCAAGTTAGTGCAGTTTCGTCATTTCTGATCCAGTGACAAGCCCTGCAAGAAGCTAACAGCTCATTATATGCTACTACTTTGGGGTGTTCTTACTGTATGTGCTTTACAAAAAGAATTCTAACTTTAGTATTGAAACCAGTGAAAATCCTACGGGGCCAATTTCTCACATTACTGTAAATGTGCTAAAGCTCCCTGACCTTACGGAGTTATATTTAATCTTACACCCACGGAAAACCTGCTTGCAAGCTCTCGAGTTACACAAATGCATGTATAAATGATGCTTGCAAACCTGTGCTGTTGTTGAAGGGAATCTGAAAATCAAACTGAGGCCTTTGACTTTTATATACACTAGTAGGGAGCAAAGATAATTAGAGGACTCTGCAGAAAATGTGACAATCCTTGTCTAGTCTGAAAATGCTAACTGTTTAATATTGCTTCGAACTTATTCCATCTTTCTCTTGATAGAGACATGTTTTGTAAATTTTTTTTTTTTACATCTTTCGCATTTTTTTGAACATAGAAGGACTTAAAGAATACTTCCCTTGGAATATTACGAAATGGTATATTTTTATCTGGATGTTTTAAGTTCCTAAGATTCATCCTCTTGCTCCTGACTACAGTCCTTTTTATAGTACATAAAAATGTTTTCATGCCTAAATGAAGATTCTTGGAGTATTTTTTTGTAATTATATCAAGAATATGAGGTCCTCAGTGTGTCCCTGATACCCTAGGATGTACATGGTCTCTGCTTACTGTTGTGGTGGAGAAAAGGCTGAGTTGCTCTGTGCCTTCTTCATCTTGGCCTTTACTGGTAACAAACTTTGAGATCAGAGGGAAAGTCTGGAGGTAGACTGGCCCTTGGTGGAGGGGGAACAGGTTAGGATGCACTTAAACTTCATGTATACATCTCCAGGGTCTCTAACAGGTTATGGAATTTGGGAGAGGTTTGTGTAGACTAGAGCAAAGTGAATATCATTCATTTTTTGAAACGGGGCAAGAAGGAACTCTCTGGGTGTTCTGGTATCATCTGGGGAGCTGCAGATTTGTCAGCCTCTCCTCGGTCCCTGGTAAGGTGGTGGAGCAACTAACCCTGGAAGGTATCTCCAAACACATAGAGGACAAGAAGGCAATTAGAAGTAGTCATAATGGACTTACAAAGGGTATCATGTTGGTTACATGCTTAACCAACATGATACCCTTCTATAATGGTAGTGACTAGCTTGGCGTGTTTGGGGAGAGCAGTGGATGTCGTTTGCTTTAATGCTGGTAAGGTTCTTGACCCTGTCTTCACTAACACCCTCACAGACAAGCTGACAGGGTATGGAATAGATAAGTGGGCAGTGAGATGGATTCAAAACTGAACAATCCAGCCCAGAGGGGTGTGACCAGTGGTTCAAGGTCTAGTTAGAGGCCAGTCACTCGTGGTGTACCTCAGGGGTCCCTCCTGGGACCGGCACTGTTCCGTATCTTCATTAATGACCTGGATGATGACACAGAGTGCACTCCTGGAAAGTTTGTAGGTGATGGAGAGCCTGGGAGGAGTAGTTATTGAGCCAGGGGTTGTGTGCTGCCATAGAGAGAGAGGTCTTGGCAGTCTGGACAGAGAGGAGTCTCTTAAAGATAAGCTCAGGGAAGTGCCAAGTCCTGTATCTGGACATATTTGAGAGTAAACTCTTGCACCTATAAAGGCTGGAGGCCCTCTGGTTGGAAAGCAGTTCTGCAGAGATCATGGGGCACAACAAGCTGACCATGAACCAATAAAATGTTTTTGTGGCCAGCAGCTTCGTGGGCTGCTTTAGGAAGAGTGTTACCAGCAGGTTGAAATCCTTCCCCTCTACTTGGTAGAGGTGAGGCCACATCTGCAGTGTTGTGTGCAGCTCTGGGCTCCCCAGTGCAAGAGTGGCATGGACTTACTGGGGTATGTCCAGCACAGGCCCACAAAGATGATGAAGGTTCTGGAGCATCCTTCCCATGAGGAGGGTCTGAGAGAGCTGGGACTGTCCAGCCTGGAGAAGACTCAAGGGTATTTTATCAATGTATATAAATACCTCACAGGAGTGAAGAACAGGGAGACAGATTTTTCTTAATAGTGCCCAGTGACAAGACAAGAGGCAGTGGGCACTTGGAAGTGAATTTAAACACCAGAAAATGCACTTCTGCTGTGGATGGTGTTGAACACTGGCATGGGTTGCCCAGAGAAGTTGTGGAGTCTCCATCCTTGGAGATAATCAAAACTTAGCTGGACATGGTCCTTGTGCAATTGGTTCTACATGCACCTGCTTGAGAAGGTATGAGACAAGAAGATAGCAAGAAGTCTGTTCCAACCTCAATGAGACTCTGATTCAGTGTGTTCTTTTCTTCCCCTCAAAAAACTAACCAAGATGAGACCCGGGTCATTCTTGACAGTATTGTTGCATTGTATGGTTTGTGAAATATGTTGGAAAATGAAGCTCTCAGTATATCTGTATTAATTACCTAACAGTTAATTTCCAGCACAGCAGTTAGTTTGAAAAATTAACTTGCTGTAGAAGGACAGAGGCACATTTGCCCTTTCACAGAAGTATAGCATTGGACTCCGTGATTCTATCCCAGGCTTGTCAAAGTGTCTTTTTTCTAAAAGCATTTTTCTAAAATGCAGAATGTTTCCTTCAGAAACAATTTCTTACCCTTACAGGTTTCATCTGTGAAAAAAGAATCAGCATGTTTTCTGGTGGAGACTGCTGACTAGAACGTCCGTTTTGTATCCCAGCAGATGACCTCTCTAAATTAATCGATTCCAGTTCTAATGAGGTGACCTGTTTAAAATAGCTCTCTGCTGGCGTGTATTTTCATGTCTTTGGCATTTAAACTTTGAAGTGCACCTCTTCCTGGGATTTTTAGACACTATCTTTTATTTTCTCTTCAGATTTTTCTGAAAAATGCTGGTGCTTCAGCCCAGTATTGGAAACTGATTTTGTTTAAAATGGTTTTAAATATAAGCCCCTTTTTTTTGGTTGTTGGTAACTGGTTCAGAATTGGATTTCTCAGGGACAGCACCTAAGCCAGGCTGTGCTGTTTGTTCCCAGGCAGGGCAGTGCACAGCTCAATAGCTTTTACATTATGCTCTGATCACACAGGGGTGGAGCAGATCGCTGCTTTCCTAGGTCAGTGTTGCAGTTGCGTTTTACAGGATGAGGTAAAAAAAAATCTGTGTCTGATAATTCAGAAAAGCCGCAGTTAAAGGATAATCACATAATCCTTTGCATTCTGCTGAATGCTTACGCATTGGATACTACTGAACTGCATGCAATTTTCATGGAAAGAACAAGAATTAAAGCATGGTTGGACTTTTATGACACTTTATAGATACACTAGCTTTGTATTTTGTGACTCCGTGTCCACTCACACCATGTGGTGCTTACATGTTGGTTTAAGAAATATGTGTTAGTTAAAGAAATATGCATTAGTTAAAGTTAGTTTATGTGTTAAAGTTAGTTTATGTGCTCCTGAAAACCTGTTTAATAGTTACGTAGAACAGCTAATGAGGAGAGAGGGAAATATAGAAAGGGAAAAGCAAAATATATTGCTTTCTGAAGATGACTGCTCTTCAGTTCCTGTAGCATGAAACTTCCTTAAATTCTTTTCCTTGGAAAGTGAGAAAAGAGCAGTTGTCTGCATGTCATTCACTGAAGGTCACTAGCGTGTTGATGACTGTAATAGTAGAGTGGGTTTTTTTTGGTGACCTTGCACAAGTCCTTAGAATAGGGATAGTTAAGGTTCTTAAAATTTTAGTCTTTACAGTGTGCTCATTAAACACTTTTGGTCCTAATGTTACATTGTACTTATACTCCCTGATGAGCAGAAAGGCTTCCATTTACAATAATGCAACTACTACTTTCCTGAGCACCCCAAGTGTCCATAGGATGGCTTGCTCTAGCTGTGGATGTTCTGCAGGTAGCAGAGAGAGGTAATTTCACAGAATATTCTGATTTGATTGCTATTTTGTTGGTAACAATTAAGAGGCAAGGAAAACCTAACACCTATTTCATTAAGAAAGAAAGAAAGAAAGAAGGGTTTTCTGGCCCTGGGTGAATGTGCAATCTTTGGGAGAAAAAGAAAATTCTTAGTATATAATTTAGTCTGCAGACTGGTAATGGGTAATTTGTTTTCTGATGCTGTTAACTGCTTAAGGCTACGCAGCTGTTACATGTTCACGTGAAAGGATGTTACCTGCTAGCATGTTCTCTTTCTGTCCTTTTTTCTGTCTCACACTTTTGCACACTCACACAAATTTGTGCCCCTTCCTCTCCCTCCTGGAGAACTGCCGATCAGGATATCCTCTGGGAACAGCAGCACCATTTCCCAGTTGGAGCTGCGTGCATTTAAGCTCACTGATCTCAATGCCATGTGACTGGAAATGCAAGGAGCAGATTGCCATCCGGGGCACACTGTCCAACCCCTCAGCGAAAAAAAATAAAAGGAAAAGAAAGAAAAAAGAAAAAAAAAAAAGAGGGGGTGGGAGTGAGGAGGGGAGGTTCCCTTGCTTTTTTTGTAGCGCTGTTAATTCCTGCTGGAGCTTGTTTGCCGCAAGCTCAGTTCATGGCAGTAACAGAAGCAGCAGAGCCTATTCGGTAGCTCAGTGCTCTCAATGAGGTCAAGCTGGATCAAAGGGAAGCCTCCTGTGGAAGCATCTACTGTAAGTTCTGATACTGCTTTTTCCGTGCTACCTCCAAATGAATCGTAGCCTGTATGACTGAGCCAGACTTCTGTGCTTTACCCCTCCCTGACTGATAATTTTGTGTGAGGTTGTCAAATTTTGTGTTAATTGAACTTGTCAGTGAGGCGTCAGCTGGGTAATAATGCTGTGCGTTTTGGGAGAAAAGGGCTTATCATTCTCTCCTTTTATTTTCTGAGGGAGTGGGAAGAAGAAAGTGTGGTTTTGTCCTTTTGAAAAGCTCCAAGCTGTTGAGGTTACAGCTCACCAGATTCTGTTTTATGTAATCTACATATTCTACTTTCTAAATAAAGCAACTGTAAAGTGTCTTGCACATGTCCTTGGTTTTCACCAAATAGCTATTCTTTTAAGAATAGCTACCTAAACATTTAAGCAATTAAAAAAAAATAGAGAAAGTACTTTATTCAAATCTTGGAAACCTCCATAGTAACTAAATATCAAAGAAGCTCCCCTTACACTAGCTGCAGGTCACCTGAGGGGTCTCTAATGTGATCATTCAGAAATATTCCTTTGAAACCTAATTCTGGATATCAGCTGGTTTTAGTGAAACTTTCCAGTTGCGTAGGCTTCCACAGTAAGATGAAAAATTTCTTGTTTTATGTAATGAACTCGCTGTTCCTGCAGAAATGCAATTTAGCATGAAAGAATGCTAAGTTTTGCAGGGAGTGTAGTCTCATTTACAGCACAGAATCTTTGGGCAATAATGGCATGCTGGGCTGTAATTTTTCATCTACATAACCCATTTTTTTTCCCTTGAAGTACAAAATAGTACAAAAACTTGAATACATATCTGGAAGGCTTGCAGAGTGGTTTCAATGGATTGAACAAAGTAACTACCACCTGTTTGGATTATTGTTAGTTATACATTGTAAACCCTGAGGAAAAATAAAATATCACAAATCATTATCCCTTTTGCTATAAAGTTCCTCTTGAAGGGACTGGCATGGTGCCTGTCTATTGATCTTCAGCCTGTATTTTTGGAAACTCAGCAGCACTGGCATTGTGCTGTAAGGTGATGAAGTGTTGCAATAGTTATAAAGAGTTATGGCATTGCTGTGCTTCCCAAAATCTAATGTCTTTGGGTTTTTTTCAGAGGTATGTTCTTTAATTATAGTTGTCTTTTTATCTTTAGTTAATATCTTGACTTTCTTAAATATCTAACTTTGAAATTGGATAGAGAAAGGGGAAAAAAAGTGAAATCAGGTCATGCAGCATCTATGTATGACAAGAATATTTGCTGGGGAGATTTATGAAACAAATTGAAGACTCATTTTCAACTGCGTACTTCTACTTAGTGAAAAGATGACTTGTTACTTAAATATGCCATGAGTTTTATCTGACATGAGTGCAATATAAATATGAGAAGAGAATGTGTAACTTGGCATCTCTTTAGTAGTCTCATTCTGAGGAAAGGATCAAAATGCTTTATGAACCTGTCACTGGGTTTTTTATTTATTTTGACTTTGTGTCTTTTCTTGGTTTTAACAGAAGCTGTCTTCAGCTCTATTGAGACAGCTCCATTTTTAAACATATATAGTGGGGGGAAAATACCCATTCTGTATCTTTTTGTCCAGATGATGACGTTTCTTTTCATTTCAGCATTCAGCTTCTGAGTTGATCCTAGTTGAAGATGAAATGACAGATACTGAAGATAATGAAGAGGAAGATTTAGGAGTCATGGATGATCAGCGTAGTATAATTCTCCATCTCATCTCTCAGCTCAAACTTGGCATGGACCTTACCAGGGTATGAACACTGTATCTCTTTTATATTTGCTCATTATTGTTTTTTCTTCTCATCCTTCTGTGTGTTTGTGTGCACGGCGGGTTCTTGTGGGTGTGTTTTGCCCCTGTGGACAGCAAAGTTTTCCTCCTTATAAAAGTGTGGTGCCAGACAGCTGTAGAGTGCCGTCTCTTGCTAGGCAGGCTTTCACATGAAGTGACCACAATCAGATATTTTAGAGATGGATGGGGAGGGAAAGAAAAAAGAAGAGGGGAAAAAAAGCCCTCCAAAACTCTTGCTTATTTTTTTTGCAAGTCTTTCAGAGTTGTGTATGTAACCCACAGGTATGTCAGGATGCACTGGGGGTTTGAGGAACAATAATGGGAATTGTATGGATGAAGGATATGCATGTTCACATAACTGCTTTGTGGATTGGAGTCCATTTAATTGCAAGTCAGCTTCAAAATAACCCATGATAGTAAAGAAATTACAGTCTTCAGTGTATCAGTTCTTGTCTGTGTTGAGCAGCTCACCAGTTTAACCTTCTGTGCATTCTTCTGGTCCTAGAACCAGTATTGTCACAAGCTTATCCATACTGATACGAGCAAAGAAATTACAGTGTTGGAGAAATTTTCCCTTACGTTCTTAGCATTTTGGAAATGAGGTAGATGTTAAGGAAGCAAGAAATGCTTCTTTTTGAATAGTGTGGTATTCCAGTGAAACCTTTTCATGGGGCTTAATAAATAATCACGCAGGTTTTTTTAAATATATGGAATATCCTTTCCTTGCACAAGGGTTTTCTACTTAAAAATCCCCCAAATAAAACTCCTGTAGTCCACGTTTCACAACTAAGAGCTCAGACTGACACTTTCCACGGGTAATATAAAGTTTGGAAGGATCAGAGAATTTCTCTGGCACGTGAAGTAGTTTTGCAGGAAGTTGTTCTCATGGGCGTTTTGATATTCCGAAGAGTTCATCTGCTTTTCTTTTTTTTACACATTAATCAAAAACTGTAACTTTCTTGCAAAATAAAGTTTTCTCAATATAGCTTTTTCCACTTTCTCTGGAGCAATTGTCAGTGTTTTAAAATAATAACATTTTTAAGACTGAGCAATCCTGTGTTCTGTTGCTGAGTAGCTGCACAGAAGTGAATGTTTTATTCTAAATAAAACAAAAGTTTCATAATTGCGTTTTTAATAATTTACACCTTTCACTTTTTAGTATGTCTGGGGTTATATGCAGTTCATTTTTGGTTTTGTTTTTCTTATATTCTCACTTTTTCTTAACTCTTCCTCTCTTCTGTGTTGGTTTTCTAAGTCTGTCTGAGTCTATAATGTTCAAACTAGGCTAAGATTTCTTATCCATGATTCTTGTGTCTTCAAAACGTTTTGGAAAAAACCAAGATTTTTCTTTCCGGATTTTCACTGTCATCTTTCTGTTGTGGCAGAGTAGGCAAAACCCAAAGACACACAGTTAATGTAAATAAGACAAATTCCTGTAAATAAGAGAAGTGTAGAGACTTACAAGAAAAGTACAAAGGTAAATACATATATGATACCCTGTTTCTTACCTAGTGTTCTTAGAGCACAGGTTTGAAATATAATGATAAGTGTTGAAAGGAAACGGGCATATGGCAGAGTTAGATTTGCCTGTAGATCTCTGTGTGATGCATGAATACACATATGATAAGTATTAATGAGACATGCCACATGTGCACATCACTTTTCTGCCCATTTTGAGGATTAAAAAAAAAAATACAGGACAGCTGGCTGCTTTTTTTATCAACTTTGCTTACTGACATGAGGCCCTTAGAGCCACTGACATGTGACAGTAAAGCTGGGTTTGTTGGCTGCACTTCTCCCCGTTTTTTATTATTCCTCTGAAAGTCAGATTTCAGAGCACCTTGATGCACCTTCTGCTGGAAGTGGTTGTGGCACAGTAGTTGCTGATATCAGAGGATGTTTTGACATGTTTCCATTTTCCTGTGCCTTCTTCCCTAGGGCTGTTTCCTTGGTTCATTCTGAGAGCTGTGGATTGCTGCATGATGCTGACATGAACAAACAGCTTTTTCTGAGCCCTTGGTGGTTTTGGGTTCTGGATGCATGAACATTACCTTCACATGCCATATCACAGGAAACAGCATCTTTTCCTTGTGTTAGCCATGGCCTTGCCTGTGCTGACAGCAGTTTTCCACAGTGAAGATAATGCTGTGGAGGTGCTTCACTTCTGGAATGTGTCGTACTGCTGTGCCTTTTAGGGAAGAGTTAAAGAGTAGACAGCTACTGTGAAGGAGAACACCTGCAGTGAAATATCAAATCTGTGTGGGCATTTGCTAGAATGGGCTAGACTCTGTGGTGGCCAAATAGACTTCAACAGCTGCTGGAGAGAGTTGGGTGGGGAGCAGTTCACAGCAGCACAATGTGGTACACAACTGATGCTTCAGACTGGAATAGCCCTTTCAACCTCATTTAAAATTAGAATTGCTGGGGAAAAAAACAAGTTTCTAAATTGTTTGTTCTTCAGACTTCTAAAAAATTAAAAATAGTGCCAAAACCCACTGACAGCCTTTGTTGGCACATGGCATCTAATGGATTGCAGTTAATGCTAACAGTTTGTACAGATGGGTGATCGCTGCCCTGCATTCCCTCACCTTCCTTACACAGTTAGTATGTGCTAAAAATAAAGGGTTGCCATTCTGTTTAAAAGGGCTGCCAGTAATTCTGCAGAATGTCAACCTGTTGTAAATTAACATAGTGGTGTGTTCACGATGTCCTAAGTTTTTATTTTGCTTGCTAATATTCTTTTACCTTGCAATTTTAAAATGTAAGTGGTATGAAAATAGCTTGTTTTATTCCCACAATGACACAGATGACAGTGAAAAGAAAGCTTTTACACCTCTAAGAGAAGGATATCTCAGCATGAGGTACCTTGGCTGGATTTCTGAAAAAATTAGGGAGTGGTGCTGACACCCATGTTTTTCCTCACAGTAAATAATAGTGGGGATAAAGATCTGTGTTCATAAGACATTGTGCTCATTTTTCTCAGTTGCATTCAGATCTAGTTAAGTGAATTGAAACCTAGGAGGTTATAATCAAGTTTTGAACCAGTAGTGTCTTTTGAACCTCAATGAAAATGGAAGAATGCCTCTTAAACTGCTTTCTTTTCATCTGAAGCCTGAGAAAGAGTAAGAATGGATTACTCTAACATTTTAGAATGCAGTGAAGTGTTTTTTTTACTTCAGACTTCAGCAACTTGGTATTTATTCTAGAGCGTTTCTTTTGTCCAATTGGTTGTCATGCTGGCATTTTCTCAGAGGAAAAAATTAGTCAGTTTTGACTTCTTATGCAATTAAAAAAAAAAAGTCATAGTCCTGTCCAAAGCCACTATAAAGAACATAGGTTCTAAGTGTGTTTTTCTGGACACTTCATTCTGTCTGGCTGCACAAGATTTGAAAACCTCATTCCTTTAAAAGCGAGAGTGCTAGCACAAGTGCACAACAGCCCAGTGCTAGCAGGAAGAATGCTGTACACTTGCAAATTTGTTTATTTCTATTTTTCTTATTTCTGCAGAAATCAAGATAGGGCCAATTAAAAAAATTTGATTGGTGTGAGATTTTTTTTGGCTACATTAGTATGTGGTGGTGTTGCATGTTGAAATTTTGAGGCTATGAGATTATTTAGTAAAAGGCAGTGTTTTGCAGGCATATTTTGTAATACTGCAGTTGTGTAAGCTTTCAAACTCAAGTATTTTTATTTCATAGTTCTGCCTCCTTGTGTGGAAACAATTCAGTTATTCTGAATTGTCCTTTCCCATCACAGTTAAAGATGTTGTTTCCAGCTTAGTTGGGCTTTTAAAGCAAGATCTTTTGAGCTGGAGTTCAGGCCGTATTCAGATTTTAAATTGATTCTTGAAACTCAATAATAAGAGTCCAGTGATTCATCACATCTCATTTAGTGGCAGTGCTGGTGTAGCTGTGTTAAGCAAAGCACACATGTAGGACTTAAAGGAGGAGATACCAAAACTCTATAACCACATCAGTGGGGTGAAACCACAACAGTCTTAGTGTTGTACCATAAAATCTGCATCATCTGGAGTATGGTCTGCAGTTTTCTTCTCCTCTTTTTGTGCTAATAAAGGTCACTGTCTTTAGAGAGAGGCTCTTGGACATAGTGAGATGCAGAGTGCTGTTCATTCAAATGAGTTTGCCCTTTCAAGTCTCGGCAGTGAACTCACACAAACACTGCTGGTATTTCTAGACAGAAGTTATGGAGAGATTTTTTTTTTTTGTATGTTTTGCTGTCACTTTCCCCTCTGGTAACCTGATCGTTTAGTGTACAATTTATATTAAAATGTGATCCTGAATTGGGGATCTCAACTGCTGAATTGCTTTTTTTTTTAGAGATTTTATTGGATAATGAATATTTGGTCAGAATGAGAATATTGCAAGTAAGATGGAATTGTTTAAAGAGCTAAAAATAAGAAAACTTCACTGGTTTTCCACTTTGCCTTCAAAGTTTTGGGTTTCACTTTTGAAAACCAATCTCCTCAGCCTGTCACTGTCACACCACCAGGACTGTAGGCTGTCTTTAGCACTCAATCTGCCACACATAGCGTAAAATTAAGGTCCTCTATAATTCAGGGCCTCAATAGCTTGGTAGCAGAAATCGTGTGGAGTCCTCAAGGCTCAGAGTGTAGAGTCAGAGGAGTATTACAGATGGAACTTCGCTTGATTTATATCTAACTTGTAAAACTTATTAGCCTATAAAGGACTGTATGTGTGTAAATATAAAATACAGAAGGAGAGAGGCAACAAGCAGATAAGTTACCAGACACAGCAGTTCTCTCTTTTTGCAGGGAGGTACTGTGACTTGCTGTGTAGCTGTAAAGACTCAGTTTGAGCCTCTGTGACTGGAATTCTTGGTCCTGTTTACAAGTTCTCTTTGAGAAGGGCTGAATGATTAATAAAAGTTTGACAGCTTCCATTTCATTATCCATGGGATCCAAAAGGGCTGATCTGTGCTTTGATCCCACGTAGAATAGCAAGCTGGGGGAAAGCAGACGTGTTTGTGACAAACAGTGGCTCCCTGCCTGCTGTAAATAACCCTTGCTTTTGGGAAAGGGAAAAAGTAAATGCAATGAAGAATTAAAGAGGAAAGCAGAAGAATTGCTGTAATAGAGGACAGCTGTTGGTTTGCATATGGCATCACTGAGCCACTTGGATTTGCATAAGATAAATCTGTGCGTGCCAGAAGTTTCTTTTGGTCATGCGAGAGCAACCCTTGAGCTCCCCTGCGACAGACCTGCACAGTGGGAGGAGCATGGGGGAGAAAGAAGGGAGAGAAATAAATGATGTCCCATAGCCCTTGTTTGCCTTGCAGTGCCCTCCAGGATGTTTCACTGGAAACGTCTAACGAGGTGTTACTGTGAAGTGAGTGACCTTGGCAACATCTGCATTGCTAGAGAAGGCCCTTGAGACTGCATCCAAATCACTTGGGGCTGGCTCCCTCCAGGGCAGAATGCCTAGTGCTCAGCCCCAGGTTTTGTTCTGGGCCCATGGGAGCGTCTCTGTTCCCATGGTGTGCATGTAATGGTTTGTGCAATTCTTGTTGTGACTCGTCTGAAATAAAGCCAAGCCATGCAGAGGCCCAGCACATTGACATGGTGCCATCTGAAATTGAGGGGTGGGGTGTGCCATGGGCTTGGTGGAAACAGGAGATCTTAGGGATGGCACGGGATTTGACTTGGGAGTTGTGAGGGGACGTGACATGCGGTGACACTCTAGGGCAAATGGGGAGTGCTTTCTTGCCTATAGCCTCTTGGGAAGACTCCTTGGAATGCTTTTATAGTTGGAAATGGACTCGAGATTTGTTTATGGTTTGGTTGTCGTTGGATCTCCTTGGGTTGGTTTAGAGGCTGGAAGGGACCTAATGCACGTAGAGTGGGTAGTCAGCGGCTCAGGAATGAAATATGGAACACATACATTTGACAGAAGGGATGGATGTACCCCTTACGTTCCCCACCACTTAGAGGTTGGTGATCTGTATGTTCATATAAAATACTTGTCTTCTGGTGCTTTGGGAGGGTGTGCCCTCCCGTTTTGGAGGGTTGTGATTAGTTTGGTTTGTTGATGTTTGATGTAAATTAGTTTATATCAAAGTATATTTTTGTGTCCTGTAAACAAGGAAAACAATGGCTGGTTTGTTAAATGAGAGGAGAGGAAAAGGTGGATTTCCATGTGCATGGAACAGCCCATCCCTGTTGTGTGAGCTGCTCTTGAAAGTCATAATGAAATAGGAAGCAGCCTACATGGGTATCAAGGCCACTGCTTTTTCCTTTGTTCATTATTTACACTGCAAAGAAAATTAAATTATTGTGGCATGGGAGGAAAATATGCTATCCCAAAAATTGGCAGGGTCAGAATTACAGCTGTCCTAACTGTTCTCTCTCCCCCTTTCCCCTGGGTAGTGTGATCACAGGGAAATCATATGTGCCTTTGTCTGCTTTGCATACAGGTAGTGCTTCCAACATTTATTTTGGAGAAAAGATCCCTGCTGGAGATGTATGCAAATTTCATGGCCCATCCAGACCTGTTTTTGTCAATTGCAGCTGGAGCCACTCCCGAGGAAAGAATTATCTGCTTTGTGGAGTATTATCTAACAGCTTTTCACGAAGGCCGAAAGGGAGCAGTTGCCAAGAAGCCCTATAACCCTATAATTGGTGAAACGTTTCATTGCTCGTGGGATGTGCCTAAAGATAAAGTGAAAGCATTCAGAACTAACGGTGCCTCCATGGTTTCTAAGGACTCAGCCAAGGAGCTTGGCCAGGACCAGTCCACGTGCTACAAGCTGAGGTTTGTAGCTGAACAAGTGTCTCATCATCCACCAGTATCTTGCTTTTACTGTGAGTGCAAAGAGAAGAAGATGTGTGTGAACGCTCACGTATGGACCAAAAGCAAGTTCATGGGCATGTCAATAGGTGTTTCTATGGTAGGTGAAGGTAAGAAATGTGCTTTTATCCTGCTTCTTTTGAGCTACTATTTCTGGGTGTCAACAGAAATCCAAATGTTTTCCTGCTTGCTCTCCCCCTGACCTTTCATTTGAACCTTATGACTCTTTGCTTTTGTGAAGTTTGAAGTTAAAACTGTAGGGTTCATATAACCTTTTGCTGTCCAGACAGAATGTGAAATGCACATTACATATATAAATGTGTGCTTATATTGATGAGATTCTGTTAATATATATGGCCAGACTTCAGAAATAATTGTTACAATAGCAAATGGCAAATTATAGCATATCCTGTAAGAATATTTTTTGTCTTGTTCACTTTTAAAGTAATATGGGATTTGGTGTTCACAGTTGGAACAAAGCAATGAGAAAAACCATGTTTCTGCATAAGCCTCATGTTTGTTTTTCATAGTTTCTGCAACGAATCATGATTTCTGTAGTGTTTGCAAGGTTAGTATACTTTCATAAGCTTTCTAGAAAGTCACGTAGTAGAGGTGTGAATCCTGATTTTCTATGTCATGTATATGCAGTCTGCATTGTGATAAGCTCAACCTGAGTTCAGAAATACAGGGAGTCTTAACAAATCCTTAATAGATGATCTGAACTGATACACACACTTGTACCAGTGTTGTCACTGGCTGTTAATGAGTTAAGTGTGCTTCTAAGCAATTTAGTCCCTTTGGCCATTTGAAAGTAAGTATGGATTTTAGTGTTATGCCTTAACGAGTTTTTAGGCTGTAGTCTCAGAAGTTTGAGAACAACTTGCTTCTTTTTGTCACCATTATGTTAAATACTATGGTATTAAAGGCAGTAAAAAAGTGGAATGGGAAATGCAGGGGTTTGGTTTTGCTTACTAATAGCAACAAAATAATTATGGTGAAAAAATACAGGTATATTCTGCTATTTCCACTATCTAAAACTAAAGACCAGTGGAAAGGACTAGAGTAGCTCCTTCCCTGATGGCAATATTCCCTTTTTAGTAGAAGAGACATGAAGCCTCCTTTCTGCTGGTTTTGATATCCTTGTGATAAAGTCTGTGTTGGCACGTGGGTTTCCTTCTTCCTATGACTTGGGTATTTTGCTTTGAATACGGAGTTAAGGAAGTTGGGAAGGGAGTGTCAGAAGGGAAGCTGGTCTGTCTGTCTGTCTCCTGCCTGTACTACTGCCAGCCTGAATCATTGGCTTAACATTCTGCATTTTTCTGGTACATGTTCATTTCTAGTACTCTTTTGCTCAGTGAAGGGAACTATTTAATGGGAATAAAATTAAACACAAAGTCACTTATGATTATGTAGGAGTAGGGAAATTTCTTTCTCTTGCTGCTGGCGCACACAGTTCCCTGGGATTGGGGGTGTCTACTGTGGGGATTATTTAAGACTTCAAAGTCCTGATGTGTCCCAGTTTTGAGAGAGAAAGGGTCTAGGAATTAACCACTTACTGACCCCAAGGATTGTTTAATGTGTGCTTGTGAGAGTAGTTTCTTCCCTATACTCTCTTTTTTTCATGATCCGGGAGATATCCCAGGAGTGGAGGCGGGCTTTGGGGAACATCAGCAGTAGCAAACTCTTTTATTCCAAGGTTTGCTGCTGTCTTTGTGATGTGCATTGTGGGAGGAAGTCTGGGTTCACTCGTTTATGGTTACTGTTCATCTTTTCTTCATGTAAGCAGGGCAAGAGCAGGGACCTTCAGAGTGACAGCATTTCTGGGAAGTGATGGAGACACTTCAGCGCAGCCCAAGCATTTCTGTTGCATGTTGAGGACTGGCAATGGGCAGCAAGAAGTTGTACCACTGAGGCTTTTCTATTGTCTGAAAACAGCAAGCCTAAGCTTGACAGCCTCAGTTTCAAATGCTAGCTTTGCAGTGCAGTGGTTTCACTTGAAACTACACTTTCTTTAATTTTTTTGTTTCTTTATTTTAGGTCCAGGGAAGTCTTCCTGATTAAGTTGGTGTGTGGATTTGTCAAGCTGTGCAAAAATTAGAATCTACTGCAGATGCTTCTTTCTTATGTGCTGCATAAGTATAAATTCAGTAGTAGATTGAGGTCAGTGTGAGTACCAGGGAATAGATTGCTGAACTGACAAAATGGAGCTGCTGGACTAGAAGTATGGAAAACCTAAGCCTGTATTTATATGCCTAGTAATGCAGGGCCTAATCATTTTTTTAATGTGAAATACGATTTGAAGATCTTTTTTCCTTGTGTTTAGGGACATGTTAGAGTTGCAGCATTTCATATGGGGTGAATTAGTCTACCAAAGTTAGTGAGTTGGGCTGTGGGAAGATGCTGTTAGTCAGAAGGCATATGAAGCTACTTCAAGGTAGATCCTTGGAGAAACTTTCACACACCAAGGTTGGCTAGTAAGGTTGTAGAATCTTATTTTAAACTGTTCAAAGCAGATTAAGTGAGTTTCTGGGGAATGAAGTATCACTGAATCACTGATCTTGTTTTTGATGAGAGGCAAAGTAACATCTCATGGATCATCAAAACCTCTGGGTTTTGATTGTTGTGGGGTTTTTTTGCTACTGTGCATTGGATGACCAAACTAATCATGTGCTATTGTTGGGGTTTTGTCTTGTCCCTTTCACCTTTTTTTTTTTTTTTAATTTCCCCTCATTATGAGCATTCAGCCCTTTTTTTGCCTGTTGCTGGAGTTAAATTATGTACATGTGGGGGCATTTGACTTTTTGTAAGACCAATAAGGATTTAGATGTGGCATCATGTTACTTGAAAGACAGTTTCCTTGATACCTCTAATATACCTCAAATATATAGTTGAGATATAGTATATCTCAAAAATCCATTTTGAGACTTGGATTAAATAATTCTGCTGTTGGTTCAATATTAGTTTCATGATACTACAGATTAAATCAGTACTAATCGATACATGAGAGGGGAAAAAAACCCTTCCAAACAGAGCGTTAGAGAACTGTAATTAATGTTTTGGATGATTTAGTGGTAGTGAGTGACCATCTTGTTCTAGTCAGATGTGTATCAGAACAGTTCTGTTTGACCAGGTTGCCCAGAGAAGTTGTGGGTGCCCCATCCTTGAAGGTTTCCAAGGCCAGGATGGATGGGGCTGTGAGCAGCCTGGTCTAGTGGAAGATGTCCCTACCCACAGCGGAGGTTTTGGAATAAGATGATTTTTAAGCTCCCTTCCAACACAGGCCATTCTATGATGATTCTGAGAAGATGACCAGAAACTTCATTGTAGCCTAATGTTGAATACAAGCAACTGTGGTGTGTTTTGAAACTTTGCTCTCTACTGAACAATACTGTGTGTGTCTCCCCAACAGTTCATTGAAGCTTTTTCTACTGCAGTTGGCTCTTTGCAGAAGTAAAGTAGTTCCAAATTTTTGGACCTATAGTGTGCAAGGAATATGGTAATGTGTCTGTGGAGGCTTTGAATTGTATTTTTATAGGGAGTCCTTAGATGTATGGAACACATTGCTTTTTATTAGAAACTGACCTAGAATGTCATGGAAGTACCAAGGTTTATAAAGGAATTTAAAGAATTAGGGGATTTAAGCATGGTGTGGTCTTGGCACAAAAAGGGTACAACTCAGTGTCTTGGTGGTGATTTTTTTGTGTATGTTGCACCTCAAAGTGACTGAGTTTTTTTTCTCCTGTTTGTGGTTTTTGTTTGTTAATTCAAAGTATCAGTTGCAGAGATGCAGAACAAGTGGGAGAGCACTGCTGGAAATCCATGTGGGGAGCTGTTTTATATGCTAGCCTTCCTTCGTCTCTGGTTATGAGTGGTCTAAATCTGACTTGCTAACGAAGTGTCACAACTTTTCTTTGCTGTGACAAAGCCCCCATTCTTCAGAGTAGTCAGCACTGAGTTTCCTCATGAGAAAACCACCCTGAGTAGAAAAGAGGGTATTTTGCATAAAAGAACTTAGGTTGCACGTGACAGTCCCTAATTCTGGTTAATGTTAATTACGTAGTAATGAAAGAGTGAAGGGAGGACATGAGGATATAATGAACAGGGTCACATTAAGATTTAAATTAGCAAAGGATGAGAAAGTCAATATAAATATTTAATGGTTTTTACATGGTCCATAAAATCTTTAAACGGATCTTGGTTGTAGGATAAGGATGCTGTGGTGAGCACACCTCAGTGTCAGCTGTGCCTGTTCCTTTTCTGCTCTTGGTTTTGGGTCCAGAGCAGCAAAATCCAACAAAAAGTGTCATTTTTGATTTATGGGTTAATTTTGCAGGGAGCATAAAGTACATTTAAATGGATTGCTCTGTATTGTCAAGTGGCTAGTTATGTCTGGTGTATTCACTTCTGCTCTTTTAAATGTTTTAAAAGCAGTGAGGTATGGGCTTCCAAAAATTATTTTTCTAAATTGAAAATCAATTTGAACAGATCTGATAGGTGGGTAAAAGGTTCAGTGCTCTTCCCAGGGTAGATTTAAAAGAAAGCAATGAATGTTTTTTCCTCTCTTTTTTTATTCTTCTGTTCAAATACATGTATGTGTATGTAATAATAGATGTACAGACCTAATAATAGGTCTATAATTTCTAGTACTGAGAAATGAGTGCCTTTTTAATTTACCAGTCCCAAAGCTTGATTGCTTCATGCAAATAGAGCTACCTAAATATTTCCCTAAGTACTCATTTTTGTGTTAATATTTTTTTACCCCAGTGTTTTTAGAACCATTTTCGTATAGCATGGCACTCATTACTTAATTTACCAAATGGTTCCAGTCTTTGAAAAATGAGCAGTGCTCAACACAGCTGCCTGGAAGGTTTGAGACAGTAAGAGCCCAGTTCTGGCATCTCCTGCTTTCCTGTGGGGATCTGGGCAGTTGGTGATGCACAACATCCATGTGGGGCTCATCCCACGCATAACTTTCTCCTCTTCCTGTGTTATGACAAACACAGACAGGGTGAAGAGCTTCTTAAACAAGGAATCTGTCCCAGGCCCCTCATGCCTCACGTGCCATTTGTTGTTCAGATTGATCTCCACGCAGGCAATGGGAAGCATTAAATCCCACATGTCTCTTCTGCAGCTTATTGATCCAGAGCCTCCTCTGGGGATTTTTGTCAATATGTGTTACTGGGAAATCAGTTCACAGAGCTGCAGCATCAGTGAGGGACGTGTAAGAGTCAAACTGGGCAAATGGTATGTCAGGACCATCATTCCTTTAATGCAGACTGAGGAGTCATGGGGAGGGGTGTGACTCTGAATACATTGCTGTAGTCAAAAGGAGGAGTAAACAGTGTTGAGGACATTTCAAGGGGGAATTTCAGTATTCTGCAATGATTTATAACAAATCCACCCTTCTCTGTAGCATTTTTTGTAACAAACTAGATTACGAAATCCACTGTTCCTCTCGGAGTGATCTGGTGCATTCTTCCGTGTGTAATTGTTGCCTATAAATACTTCAGATTTTTTTTAAAGGAATTGGAAGTTTTTGAAAGAACTCTTTGATGTGAGAGGAAAAAACTAAAAATAGGAGAATATTCTACAACTTTTCATGTGTATTTACTTATATTTTCAAACTAAACATTAATCATCCCTTATAGCAGGGAAGCAAGGGAAGAAAAATAGCCTGTGTATTTTCCAGCAGTTGTTTTTAAAGATCAGTTGCAATGTAATGATTATAAGCAGATGTTAAAATGGCACGTTGTAAAGTAACTGTTAACTTTCAGTTAATTGGCATTTAATTTCTCGAGATTGACACTTGGCAGGGTAGGGAGTTAATTCAAATTGTGGTACCGATTACAAATAGGAATCTCAGTGTAATTTTTGGCTTTCTCTCCCCTAAGGGGGCACAGGTCTCTGTTCAGATGTGGTGGTGCAGCCACAGTGTTTGTGGTGCCTCACTTAAACGAGGTTTTGCATGTGGGCTCTGCGAACAATGGAATGCAGAACAGTCAGGTTAATACTAAAAGTATTATCAAGTCATGGGTATTTCAGATCTGCCCTTTCATCTCTTCTAGACTGTAATTATGGAGCTGGAGTCATATTTCAAGTGAGATAGCACTTCATTAAAAAGTGTATTTATTCAGGTGTTTAAGGAATTCAGAAAATATGCTACCAGGTGCTAAAAATACTGCCAGGAGAGCTGGGTTCAGTTTTTAATATCTAACCTGCTGTGGTGGTTAAATATTTACACTGAAGGTCACTGCTGCTGTTTGCTCTGCACTTTAAATGTGCTTGGCAGCATTGCAGCTCTGAGTCCCTCCCACTTGACTATGGAGAATAAAGCTCCTGATCCCACCAGGGGAGCAGAAGCAGACCTGTACTCACCCATAAGGAAATTGTGTTCATCATACCAGTTTCCTCTCACATGAGGAAAACATCACATTCAGTGATGGTCAGAGGAGGATGGGAGATGGAGGGAGACTTTTTACAAGGGCATGTAGTGGCACAAAAGGGGGAATGGCTTTAAAATGAAAGAGAGTAGGTTAAGGTTAGGTATTAGGAAAAAGTTCTTTACTGTGGGGGTGTTGAGGTGCTGGAACAGGCTGCCCAAAGAAAGTGTAGATGACCCATCCCTGGAAGTGTTCAAGGCCAGGTTGGATGGGGCTCTGAGCGGCTTAGTCTGGTGGAAGATGTCCCTGCCCATGGCAGGGAGGTTGGAACTGGATGATCTTTAAGGTCCCTTCCAACCCAAACCATTCTGTGATTCTACAATTGTTTTTTATTTAACTTAATGCTGTTATAGCATCCATTTAATGAGTGTGATAACCAGAGTAGTTCTTTGAGTTCTTTCTGGCTGCATGTCCAGGATGACTTGGGTAGTTCATTCAGCCTTCCTGCACTGTGTTCAGTTTGGGTATCTCTGCAGGTGTGAGGCTGAGCCCAAGTGAGGCAAAACGTGTGTGTGTGTTCTGGCTCTGTCCTCCTGGCCTTTCCCTGCTGGTGAGGGTTCAGCACATGGCAAGAGGAACTTGTAACTTTCCAAGACAAAATGATTCAAGGTCCTTTTAAGACAGCTTTTCTGTGTGCTTTTGCACTCCCAGCTCCTTGTGTCAGAGCTGCTGGGGTGGACTGGCTGTGTCACTGCTGCGAGGCTGAGGTTGCAGAGGTTCTGAGAACAACTGCATGAAGCTGTTCTGGTTTGCAAATGTTTTCCTGTGAAATAGTTTCAGAAGGCAGAAGTGACAAATTGCAGAGTTTCCTGTGCCTGTATTTAGTTTTGTTAGCTGGAGCCAATATGCAAGATCAGGGCTCTCTTAGAGGCCTGTGCTTTTAATTTTGAGTGTGTTTTTAAGTTTTTGTTTCCATGCAGTGTTAAAGGCATTATTTTCATATTGGCAGCAGTAGTGTTGTGTTCCTCTTTAATGCTTTTTCATCATTAAATGTGAGATCACTTTGAAAATGTAGTGTCAGTATTCCCTTAAACAGATAGATTAATCAATACCACTAACAGGGTGTTCTTCCCCTGCCTGCCCCAGGGTGAAGGCAAATGGGCTAAAGCTCATCTTGTTTCTAAACAGATGCTATTACTGTGTCAAAATAACTTCCCTGCTCTTTTTTTCCCCAATATTTCTGGGTCCTGAGTTCTTCCTGTGATAGGTTATTTTCTGTCCCTGTTGTGCAAAAATATTTTCAAAGCTGTCATTTTTGCCTTAAGGCAGTTAGTAAATGGGACACAAAAGACAGTAAAACTCTAATAAAAAATGCACTGCAGACATTTGGCATGATCTAATTCTGTGTGCAAGGTTTATGGTGCTCTTTTCCTGGTCTTACGTCCTGTTCTCCTGAAGAACAAACTGCAGTTTTTATGGGGATAGAGTTGTATCCTTAGCCCCAGGGGAAGCTGCAAAGGTCTGATCAGGAAAGCAACTTTCTTTGTGTAACTTCCAAGTAATGTTGAAAAACTGCTGCTGTTGTGTGTTGGTTTTAGTTACAGGCTCATAGTGCTGAGGGTGGAGGAACCTTTACAGAATGAGATGGAATTACCAGTAATTTTCTCTGCCTGGTAGAGACATTGGACTTGGTGCTAGTAGAGCAGTGGCCCTGCTGGGCCCCTCTTGGATTATGCAAGATTTTTTTTCAAAGCCTATGCGAGAAACCAGGCATTTGGAAATTAAGGAGCAAAGTTAACGGGGAATTTGTAGATGCCATGTTTCCTTGTTGTACCCACGGAGACTTGGAGCCTTTCACAGCATCAAGAGGAAATTAGTGGAGGACGTGGCTGTTTCTAACTGAACGGAGAAGTGAAGAGTCCTTTGGCCATGCCCATATTTTATCTGGAGGGAGATTATGATATGACACTGAGGGAGCATCTCAGTTTTCAGTATGGCTTTTTAGGTGGACATTTTATGTTTTTCCACCTTTAAACAGTAATACAAAGTAAGGAATCCAGTCAGATTTTCTGAAAAGTCATTCAGTACCATGCAGGACCACAGGGTACGCAGTCAAATTGGATGCTTTTGAAAATGCTTGTTGGAAGAAACTTGTTCCAGAGAGCAGAGTTTCTTAGCAGACAGTGCCGTCCTTCAAGGAGAGCTGCATGTCGTGCTCTCTGTGGATGTCCATTTTGATGGTGGTAATTGGTCAGTGAACATCAGGTCTTATCAGTGAACCTTTTATCACCTCACTTTCTCCTCTTCCTGCACAGGTGTTCTTCACTTGCTGGAACATGAAGAAGAGTATGTCTTCACCCTGCCCAGTGCCTATGCTCGCTCAATCCTTACCATCCCCTGGGTGGAGCTTGGAGGGAAAGTCAACATCAGTTGTGCCAGAACGGGCTATTCTGCCACGGTCACATTCCACACCAAGCCCTTCTATGGAGGGAAGGTCCACAGGTACAGGAATTACTGTCTTACTCTTGTTTACCTGCTGCTGGATTTCAGGGGAAAGGCTCTTGGGCATCTGTTCAGTTCTTCTGTTGCAGTATTTTATAGACAGATAGCTGAAGTTCTTTTCCTGTTAGTGCTGGAGATGACTTAAAGCTTTATTGCAGCAGTTTATTGTAGCAATATGTATTATGTTGTTTAACTGAATTGGATGTATTTCTCTCATTAAAATAAAGTGAATGTATCTCTCCAGGCTTTGTTGCTTGTAAAAAGTTGCTGTAAGTGCAGGATCAGAAAAATGTACGTGGAAAAGGTAATATTTCTGCTACCCCAGCTGCTGCTTCTGTGTGAGTCTTGTAGATGAACTGGTGTTCCAGGTGGAGCTGCTGAAAAGGGGAGAGAAGCAAAAGTGTCACTGCCCATAGTGGTAGCTCCCTATGGGGACTCCCACATCTGCACTGGAATTCCAGATGGTGAAAATGTTGTTTACTTCTCTGGTTCCCCTTTACTAAGGGTGCGAAGGGGCGCTGTGCAAGACAGCCTCCTGTCTTGCTTCCATGCTCAAGTTGATGTCCCAGTCATTAACATCAGACTCCTTTCTTGTTCTGCTGTGGACTGTTGCAGTGTCCAGAGGAGACTGTGCTTTGCATGCTTACCTCTGTTTTATTTTAGATTGTGTAATTATTCTTCCATATGAGTGTCAACTATTTCAATGTTGTGTTCAGGTAAATGCCCACATGGGGCTGTTTGGACAGAGTTTTTCTTTAAAAGTTGTAGATTAATAATTGGTGCCATCAGGGTGAGTGAAAACTTGGGGAAGTCGTGCTGTATTACTTTAGTAATTAAAAAAATTGAGTTTACAGATTACGTGGCTTTCTAAAGCACGTGTGCATGCTTGTGGACACACACACAAAACTTCTCCCTGCATTTCGGTTTTCCAGTCATACCTGTCTATTTTGCTCACTCAGACCAGTCCTTGACTGGTGAGGTGGCTTTAATCATTGCCTCTCAGCAGCTGAGAAGTGAACTTGCAGACCTAAAGAAGAAAACAAAGAAAACAAAGATACCCAGGGTTTTTGACATGGGTCTCTGACAGCATTATGTTCAGCTGTGAAAGTGTCATGTATTGAAAATGTCACACGAATGTCAGGGATTGTTTTTCAGGCTGCTGACGTTTACTTCATTTGGCTCTGGGCTTGAGCCGAGTATCAGAATTTTGAGTTACTGCTGTATTTAGCTAAGATGTCATCCCAAAGCTGTTGCTGAGTTAGAAGAGTTTTCCTGGGATGAGTCTTCCTTTTTTGGAGGCAGCGTCACTACTTTGCTTGAATAATTGGTTTGTGGAGGTAGAACGCTGCTTGCCCCCTTAGCAAGGTAGTGCTTTCATGTGCTGAGAATAAATGGTACGAGTTATTTCTGTGGTCTGTTTTTCCTTCCCCCTGGCATCAGGGTTACAGCCGAAGTGAAGCACAACCCAACGAACACCATTGTGTGTAAGGCACAGGGAGAATGGAATGGCACCCTGGAATTCACTTACAGCAACGGAGACACCAAAGTGATTGACACCACCAAACTGCCTGTTATCAAGAAAAAGATCAGGCCCATAGCAAACCAGGGGCCGCTGGAATCGAGGTAAGGGCAGAGGCTTTGCAGTGCTGTCCTGAACTTTGGGGGGGAACGGAGCAGGGAAGCCAACTGCAGGTCTGAGTGCTGTGGATCAAAAATTCTAACTCTGACTGGGTACATTAGAAAAAAAACCTGTTCTGTATTCACTGTCAATAACTGTTGATGTTTATCTTCAGAAAAATCAATACTTTAACTGAATTTAGGAACATCTTATTGGAGGATTTAAAAGTATGAGCTAAACTACATTTTATTATCTGCAAATGTATTTTTATTTTACAAGGGTGTCTTGAGTCATTGTGCAGGGTCAGATACAATTTGTCTACTTTCTAGACCACTTGCTTATCCACAAACTCATTTTTCTCTTGTAGTGTGGAACATGAAGACTGTAGTAAATAGGGAAACCAGTAGCTTTTCAGTGTATTTATTTTGTTTTTTAGATACTAGTAAGCAAATTGCATCCATACAGTGTCTCTGCAGGATCTGCAGTTCATCACATCTGCAGTTTATCACATCATTTAAACAGCCCTGAACATGTGTGGAAGCTATGGATGGTTTCAGACAGAGAGCAGGTTTGGACTAGATATTAGGAAGAAATTCTTTACTGTGAGGGTGGTGAAGCACTGGAACAGGTTGCCCAGAAGGTGTGGATGCCTTGTCCCTGGCAGTGTTCAGGGCCAGGGTGGATGGGGCTCTGAGCAGCCTGGTCTAGTGGGAGGTGTCCCTACCTATGGCAGAGAGGGTGGAACTAGAGGATCTTTAAGGTCGCTTCCAACTCAAACCACTCTGTGATGGTTTTTCTCAGTGCTTTTCTTGGCAAAGTTTCTGCTAGGTTGATAAAAGGCACTGTATCAATGTGGTCAGCTGTGTGAGAAATGTGTAGCTCTGTGCTGGTAAATACTGTAACTGGGAATACAGAACACAGACCTAGAGGGGCTCCCTAGAATCAGTTCTCTGTTAGTGACCTTGTTGGATCAGTCAGTGTCCCAATTCTTGGGTTTTGGCTGACACTCCCTTATAATTCAAAAATTTAACAGCAAAAAACCGCAGAATTAAGCACCTGTCATTTGGGGGCTGGAGGAACATCAGTAAGGAATGTGAAGTGGAAATGGTAAAAATAAATCCACCTGCTTTGAGGAAAAAACGCAGGTGGTGAAGAGTCAGGAACATAAACAGAGTTTGCTGAGAAAATTGCATGGCAAAATACTAGGAGTTGAGTGAATCTGAAAATCTGGTCCACAAACATGATGAGTGTCCTAGGAGAGCGGTGGTTCCCAAGCTGTGGGACTTGGAAAACCGGCATGGATAGCGTGCCCTCAGCCTGCTGCTCTTCAGACTGGTGTTCAGCAGCACTGGGCTGTGGCAGAGCTGTTCTCACCCTCCCTTGTGCTCCTTCTCCCTGGCCAGGCGCCTGTGGCAGCACGTCACCAACTCTCTGAAGGAGGGGAACATTGATGCCGCCACGGAGCACAAGCACCGCCTGGAAGAGAGACAGCGAGCAGAGGAGAGGCAGCGCGCAGCACTCACAAACCCCTGGAAACCCAAACACTTTGCCAAAGAGGTACTTGGAGTCTCTTGGTGTAGACACCCCTTAGCAAGTTCCTGCACAGGGGACAAGTGAATGTCCGTCTATTTTGTCGTGGGCTGGTGTTGTTATGTACCACTCGTTGCTTACATTTTCTTTTTGACAGAGTCTGGCTCTTGAAGGAGAGCAGTGGACTTTTCTATGCCTACATTGTGAACTTGTTCACTTTTCTTCAGTTAGATTGATTTTGATCTGGATTTTTGGTGCCTGATGTTAGGCACATAAAGTGATGTGTTTTTCTATAAAATCCAGTCCTTACTTTTCAAATTCTGCACACTCACATTCCCTATAATCTTAGCATACTAAAATGAGCACAAGCTAGGGAGATTTATCCAGTGTAAGTAAGCATTGACATTGTAAACACAGTCTTGGGTTTCATCTGTGTGAAAGGAAACAGATTTTACCAAGTTCAATTTTCCCCTTTCTTGGAGGAAAGGTGGAGGGGAAATGAGACTGACTGAGGGAATTGCTACATCAGCTGCTATTTAAACCAGAACCTCTTGCATCTTCTCACTGCATCTCTTCCCCCCTTGTAATTTTTTTCCTCCTGCCCACATTACTTGTCAACTCATTAAACTGAGAATTTACAGGTGACAGGGATGGCTTCTTGTTTGGTCTTACTTTAGCTTTTGTGTGGACATGCACAGATCCGGTATTTATAAATCTTGTTTGTAAACTCTGCCTTACTTTCTTCCAGGGCGATGGTTGGGTGTACGTGAATCCTCTCTGGAAGACCCATTGACAGGAGAGAGCAGTTGCCTCATAACTTTACCTGAAAGGCATTAAAATGATACAGTATGTAACTTCAGGATGTCCTTGGATAGGTCGTGTTCCCAGAAGACCCCCACAGGAAGCTATGTACTGTGAATGATGCATCTCAAAATAACCACGAGCTCGAGTTTATTCAGGAGCCATTTTGTGTGTGCAGATGCACAGACACACAGGCACACGTCCCTGAGCACCCACGGTGTGCATGTGTTGTGTGTGTTATTTACACTACATGTAAACAGTACCAACACCAATAGCAACTCAAAGACCTTTTCCTCCAAGTGTTAGGGCACAGAACCCTGGCTGGACTCAGCTGGGGTTCCCCGAGTTGTGTGCTTGCAGGATCAGGCCCTATGCTAGTATTTAAGAAAATACTTTTTTATTAGTACTGGTTAAGGTTTTTCTATTTTTCACTTTTGCCAAAAATGTTTTGCACTTAAAACGTGACGTGTCTCTTAATGGCAGTCGTTCTGTCTGAACAGTCTCCGAGTAACTCACCTTGACATAAGAATGATCCACTGGCTGTGCTCGCTCTGGGCTGCTGAGTTCAGTTTGTGTTTCCTGTCACTGACGAGTGTGAATTTCCTGCCACCCTGTAAGAAGTAGCAATACCTCCTCCAGAACGTTGTTCTTCACACTAACCCATTGTGTCCTCACTGCTTTGTGTTCATGCTCCAGCTGTTCAGTCGATCTCTGGTCACCACCCCTGAGCCAGCTGCTCTGGTAACTTTGATCTTGCTGTGCAATGTTCTCTGGCTGCTGTCATGCCAACACTCCTGGCTTACGTGTTCCACTACATGGAGTTGCTTCTGATAAAACATTTGGATGAGTAGAGATGATATAACTAACCTTCTCAGATAAATTATTCCCTGATGTAAAAGTAACAACTTAGTAAATTATTGCGAGACAATAACTTTATGAATGAAACAAATGAAATGGGATACAATTTGTTTTGTAGTGTTAAAAAAAAAATTAAAAATCCTGTCACTTGATCTTGCTTTGTAAGGTGCCCACTGTGACACTGACAAAGTGGATTCTAGAAGTGTGTTATGACTTTGTCACTTTTTCATTTGTATTTGTTGGCAATGAAGATGTTTTTGAGAGAGGTAGCAGCAAAAGGCACATGTAAAATGTGCTCAGTGCTTCTTTCCACAGTGCCCCGTAAGGAAAGCACTGTATTTCTAACACACAGCAGCATGGATGCCTGTCTGTAGAGCTGAGTAATTTTGTGCCTTTTGTCTGCTTTGTTCATACACTGACTTACGCTTGATAGATACTACACAAACATGCCTAGATCAAAGCACTGCTCACATCTGTCCTTGTGCGTCCTGCATTTTGTTTTTTCAGTAGATGTTAAAATCTCTTGAGCAGCTCAGAAGGCTGAGCAGAGGAGGTATGTGCACAGAGAAACATTCCATTAATTGCTCCTTTGGATTTGAACTTCAGATCTCTAATGAAGGTGTGGCTACTTTTTCCTCCTAAATGCTATTTAGTCTTCTTGTCTGTCCTTTTTTTCTTTTTTGCACATTAGAAAGATTCGTGTTCTAAATGATTTAAATCCTATTTTTAAAAAAAAAAAGTGGGTTGTATGAGCTTGGTTTTGTAACTGACACTTTTTTTTTAAGAGAAAAAAAAATACCTTATTTTCTAGGAATAGTTGATGTAATAGTTTTCTGTAACAAAACCAAAATGATGCTGTTTGTAGTAATCACTGAACTGCTACTGAGTATCATCAGGAACACTTACACTTTATCACCTGCAAGAATTCACTTTATAATGGATCCACTCTTGTTCTAGAGGTTAGTCTGATAAGTACCTAAAAGTATTCCTACAGTTTGTAGTATCATCACAAAGAACAATGGAAAAAGCAGAGTTAAATCCATGGAACATCCTCCCAGAACTCTCTAACACACCAAAGAACAAGACACATACTCACTAAATAGCCATTGCAAACCTCTCTGTGTCAGGCATGCAGGCCTGGGCCCCTGAAGGAGTAGACCTCTTTCAGCTGGGATGGTGTGACTGTCAAGGCTACAGAGGTGCTGTAGCTGTTCTTTTAAGGAGAAATTTGAATAATTTTCTGCTTGTAATTTATTGAAGATTTTCTCTGTTTGCATGGTTGGTTGTTTCTGCATGCCAAGGACATTCCACTTGTGCTCTGATCAATGTTTTGTTCCGTTCTGATGCTATGAAGAATCCCCTGATGTCATTACCACTCTTCCTTTCCCAAATTAACTTGGGAGACACAAAAGTCAAAAGTCCTTTCAGAAAAGATCCCATCAGCGAGAGATTGCAGAACAAGATTCACAAGTGTCATTTCATTTTTCTGATAATGTGTCCAGTATATTTTGCAGGACTGAAAAGTAAATATTCATAAGCCTTATTCTATAGGTCGTTCCACTAGCTGTCTTGGAATTGCAAGTAAATACTTTCCTTTTCAAGTAGCCAATGTACACTGAATTGTAATGTAAAAACTTCCATGTACTTCAATTTTTTTTTTTTTTGTGCACACCTGTAGAAAGCCTATGCAACCTTTTTCTTTCTTAAATTAGAAATGTTCGGAAAGAAAATTTATAACTTTACCATTTAAAAGATGCTCTGGCAGTCTCTTCTGATTTGCCTTCCTTTCATAATTTGTGAATTTAAAATGAGAATGCTCATGAATAAAAGATTTGTTTCATTTAGTAGTGGGATGCCCTTTCTCTTTCCATGGAAGCTTTAGTTCAGTGGGGTCAGTCACTGACTGTCCAGGAGCTGTGTACGACACCCCAGCATGGTTCCCATGGAAGCCATTTGCCAGATTATTCCGAGTTGGGTGTGGGGATTTTCCACCCTGCTTATTCTCCCAGACACTCTGGAGGTAAGTGGTTTTGTTTACATTGGATAGCTCTACCCAGGGAAAACAGGGCTGGGCAGCAACAACAGCTTTAGGAAAGGTTGAGGAACATTTGCTTCATTTTGGCAAGAAAAAAGGAAATACGTAAAAGTGCTTGCTTCTGAAAATCCTATTTCATTCAATCTTTATCACAACAGAGATTCTTGATTAGAACCTGTTAAAACACAACTCTACATTATTGCAGCATTGGACACTTGCATGAGGAGGAAAAATGCTCTTGGAGGAATCACACAGATCGTGGTCAGCATTTTTCAAGTGTTAGATAATGCCCTTCTGGTTTTCTCTAAACATTCATCCAGTGTTGGAAACAATCTTGCTGGAACACTTCGTTTTTATGCAAAACAGAAAACACTGCCTGTAAATACAGCAGTCCTGTTCCTTGCCTTCTGTGGCATTGCTTCAAGGTCCCATCTTTGAGCAGTTTATCCACTTAGGTTAAAGATGTGAGGGCATTTTAGTCACAGCCAAATATTTTTTTTTCAGTTTTTACTCATGATGAGACTGACAGAGCCCTTGGTACATAGCAAAGCATTGGGCTGCTTTTTAAAGAGTAAATCTATCATGATATTTAATTAATGACTTTTCTCCTTGTTATGAAATTACTTCTGCAAGTCAAAATATTTCTTCTGGGATTACCAACAGCACTGTCTGCCTCACTGCTCGCACCAGTAATGATTAAGAGATACAGAACCTATGCAGTATTGAGTTCTAGACACTTGCAGTTTTAGTTCCGTAGCAACTGCTGACCTGAGCCTGGCTCACTTGTCTTTTGTTTGGTTTTATTGTGGTGGTTTTTTTGGGGTTTTTTTAACTGTTTTGTGGCAATTATGCTTCAAAATTTGACGTAGTAGAACAACAGAAGGAAAAAAGATGGCTGGAGCTAAGGAAATAAACATCTGGGAGATGTGTGTGATGAAGAAGGAAGATGCTGATAGTCTTGGCTGGTAGAAGCGCTGTTCAGTTCTCCCAAAGAGGCAGGAGTTAGTTGAGCTGTTTGATTCCAGGATCCAGCTGTAACCATACATGGCATGCAGATTCCTGAGGAACCAAGGAAGGTGAGACAGAGCCAGCTCTTCTTGGTAATGCTGCTTTTTCTAAGTGAATGCCTCAATGACTCCCAAGTTTCTATTTCATTTTAAGTGCAGAACACTGGCAGAATCCTTGAAGTAATGTTAGGAAGAAAAAAATAAAGCTCAGGTAAGTAGTAGGCAACTTTAGGCCCAGGTTGGCTGGGATCCCTGCAGTTGGCTTATTTTTATTTCACATGCATTCACATGCACAGATTCACTTGTTCCTGCTGTTAAAGAGAACACTGGCACCTAAGGCTGAAGACAGTCTGTCCAACTGTAAAGGTACCTGAAAGAGGGGAGGGCAATCTTGTATTTCCTTTTTTAAAGCAAGGCTGAGTTACTGCCAAGCCACAGACTGACTGGCAGCCTCTGTCCTGCTGCCTTTCAGGTGTTCTTCCAAATCCCTCCTTTCTTACCTGTCAGGATGCAGATGGGCTTGGAAGCAGCACGACACTGGAACACTTGCATCACATAATCAATCAGCCCTTCTGCTGGTGGGTGAGCAGCTGCAGCAGCTTGAGGAGCTCCAGATGCTGGAAGGAGTTGCTGAAGTGTGTGGTTGGAAAGGAAGGCTGCTCTTCCCTGGAAATATGACAGCCACCTTCACTTCATCACAGCAGAGGCCCTAGATTTGGCTTAGTTTAAGCTGGAGGGATGTTAAGAAGATGCTGTGGCTTCATTACAGTAGCTTGATGAAGGCAGGAGACTTGCAATACTGAATTGTAATGTCTTCGTTTATGACTAGGACTACAAGCACCATGTTCTCAAGTTAACCACAACAAAACTGACACAAGAGCCTTAACACAAAACTTGAATTAACTTTATTTTCCCCTACAGTTGACAACTGGTCTGCATTGAGCTTTAAAGCAACAAAATAAAATGAAATCTCCAAACGACAGGGGCCAGAAATCCAGATTTAATTACCTTTGTGAAAATGTTGCAGCTATAGTATTGGTCTGTATAAACCACTGGAGTCAAAAATGAGTTCATAAATCAAAAAAATATTCTACACCTTGGGAAAGAAGTCAGCAGTAACATTCTCACAGAACACTGTAAATTTACATTTTCTTCATGAAAGGTACATACTATTCTGCATTTTACATCACGGTATTGATGCAAGTTTTGTTTCTATAAAAAGTTACAACCTGTGGCAGGAAAACAAACTGCAAAAAAACCGTTGCATTTTAATTAAAGAAAAATTTCAAGTCTGTATAAAGTTTCTTTATAGCTGGCAAGTGAACATGTTCAGTCTCCGTTTATATTTTAGTGCATTTAATCTGACAGTTTTCACCACTTAAAACCCAAACTGAAACCAGTATAAAAGACAGACAAAGCAAATAGCACTAGAGCAGGAATTTCTTCAATTGATTTAAGCACTCTAAATAAAAATGCAGAGAAACAGATTTCCAGAAAAACTTCCACCCTCACCAGAAAGGCAGTGAGGGCTGAAGAGGTTTGCAAATCTTCTACCTCTGATAGCCACAGAAAAAGGGTTTTGTATACCTGTCAACCTTCTTTTCCCCAATAACCAGGCTATACTTGTTTTACCAATGTAAACATTCACCTAAAATAGTTTAATTTCTGTTCTGAAGCACCAGCAGCTCCATGGTGCTCAGCTGTATGTTGCTATAGCATTCATTACTGTCGTTTCAGATCTTTCAGGAGGTCACAGATTTAGCCCTTGTATCTACAGTGTGCAAGATTTGCCTTGTCTACCTTGTGAAATGACAATGTAAGGCAGCAATACTGCGATCCCATGTTGAACAAAAGCAGCTTGTCCAATTAATCTGTCCTGTCACCTCTTGTGAAAACTGCAGCTTTGCTTCTTACACTCCAGCTCAACAGCCTGCAGCAAGAGTAAAAGGACATTGAAAGAAACCATTGAAAAATAATCATGGGAGTAACTTGTTTTGAAAGTTGAATTTGAGAGAGCTCTGCCACCTCTTTCTTGTTGAAAAAGAGTCATTTTCAGATGTCACCATTCCAGTTTTCATACTGCTGCTATTCAGCTGAACAGTGTTCTCCAGAAAAGATTGACAAGTAATGCATGTGCCAAGGACCAAATTACAGGGTTCTTTGGTAAAGTCAGTCCAAATTTTCAACAGATTTGAAGGATAATATGTACCAATAAAAAAAATGCTGCTAGACTTGGATAGCAGCTCTGTGTTGCTTCACATTACAAATCTAAAACAGCTGTTCTCAATAAGCCAATATTTTTAATCAGACATTGCCTGAAAATTTTGTACAATAATCTGGACCAATGATGGTTCTGTACCCTCATGTTGCTGTGAAACATGATTTGAGCTAAAGGCAAAGACTGGTTATCTCAAGGACAACTGCTTCGTATTAGCAATCAGAACAGTGTGTTTAAACTGTCTTCCTGTTGGGTCTCTTGCCTTTCTTTAAAATTAGTTTATTCTTAATGTAGCCACGCTTCCTTTTGGAGGTCTAAAAAGAAAAACAGAATAACAGGTATTAGTTAATGATTTAGTCTTGACCGCGGTTTAATGATGTGCATTCAATGCCTGAGCTTTAGATTGATTTTAAAGAGCTTAAATGCTAAACCCTCAACTAGGCATTATCCAGTTATTATTTTTAATGTTGGGATTGTTAATTCCTGCCCAACAGTTGCTTTTGCACAAGATGTGCTTTTGTAACCCTGTCTACCAGATCTGTAGAATTCTTTTCAAAGCATGTGCTGAGGCACAATTAATAATAAACCAACATGATAAAACTCTAATATGCCCAAAGAGCACTACCAGTAAAAGTGCTAGTTTTGTTTGGAAGTACCTTCTTGCATCTTTTGCACTATTTGAGTCTTTTAAAAGTTAGGTAGAAGTATTTGCTCAAAGCAGCATTTTTCAAAAGAAAAAAGCCTGAATAATCCCATTTTAGTCTTCTAAACTCTGCTGTTGGTCTGTAGGTTGCTTAGTTAGCGCTTCCTGCACACTCCTTTATGAGCATGATTTAGATTTTTTTTTTGAAGTAGTAATGGGGGGGGAAACATTAATGTTGGTCATAGGTAAAATTAACTTCCAATTTATGTAAATAGTTTGTGGCAGGTAGAATTGTACATTCAACACACCTGCCAGGAGACAGCTCCCACCCTTGCTGTACTTCGTTGTGCTTATCAGCAGGGTTTATTATTATTTTTAAAAATTGCATTTAATCAACATGACACCAACAACATGATCATAATAAAGTGAGATAGATACAAACTAATATTCAGACACATACTGTATCTCTGAGCTTGAGCAATGTCATTCCTAACATGATAGGAGATGGACTGAATTTCCAGTAACGAGGCAACTGCTGAAAAACTGTGGCTACTAAGGAGCCCTTGGAATGTATTTAAGAAATCCTAGTTTGGACACCTGCCCCATGCTCTCCACTGGTTCTCTGATTTCATAATGGGAAGTAGAGCTGTACTGCAGCAGTTGGTGATGGGTCAGAAACTGCATCAACTTCTAGACAGAGAATGTAAACATCCAAGGCTCAAGTGGGGTCAGTGCACCTATCATAGATAAATACAGCTTTGCTTGTCACTTAAGCTCAAAAGTTACAGTGTTAAGTCTATGACAGGCACAACAAAGCTTATAATTTCAAGATATGTCTAGCTTCAGTGGCAACTCCCAAATGCCTTATTTTCTGTACTTGCCATCAAATCACGGAAATAAGCATCTTTACATGTAACATTCTCTACTTGCAGAGAATGCTCTTTACTTTTATTTCCATGACACAGTGCAAGCCTACTGCCTGTACTAGTTCGTTAGACAGGACTCTGGAGTTCCTTTTGCAACATCTATTTGTATATATAGAAAACAGATGTTGTGAAGGAGAGGGCTGCTAACAGTCTCCCCAACTCCCCTAGGAACAGGCCTTTCATCATAGGCTGAAGGAGGGCAGCACAACAAACACTTTAAAACCGTGAAGATGACTTCAAGCAGTAAGCAGACAGACACTAAAGTTCCATCAACAAAAGTTTCATATTTAATTTATTTCATACAAAATTGCCATTTGTAAACTTCTAGGCATCACTACTTTCAAACAAAGTCAGAAAGCAACTTCCACATTTACTGAGTGAGCCATAGTTACTGAAACATGAATTGATGTACTTTAGAGATTATAATTCCAGTTACATGAAGACTTATGAGTTGTAACAGCCAGTGACACACTCTATGTCCAGTTAGCATTCTGCCTAAAATAAAATCTAGCCTTGTGTCTTCACATGCTTTTAAGTTAAGCAGACAGTAAATTAACAATTATTACCAGCAGGCAGGTCTGATATTGGACACTAACATGAACAGTATCCATAACATTCTGGCTAGTGGAAATATATAATTCACCAGCTATGTGATTCACTGTTAAAAATAAACTCTTGACCCCTTTCAGTTACTTCACTGGGAACCCACCTTCTTTGACAAATACTTCTGTTTCGGTACAATGTTGGTTACTCTAGGTTTATGATCCAGTGTCTCTCTGTTGTCTAGTTGTTTGACCTTGTATATTCTAACAAGCCAGTGCTCTGAGGTAAAGGCTTCCTCCAGATGTTTAAATTTAATGTCTTTGTTGCCTATCTCCGCATTGCGTGTACGGTCGAATCCTGGGGGTGTCCGAAAATCCAGCTATAATTAAAGTTGCATGTTAGTTTGAGACAAAACCCAGAACACAAAACCCAGAATCACTGCAAACTGTCAAACTTCATACTTTATAAGGCAATGCCTTCAGCCGGCCTGAGTCAAAGGGCAACACTTCTCTTGCATTGGTTACTACTGCACAGAAAAACCTTTGAGATCCTAAGGGACAAATTCATTCTTACTCCTACAGCTGTCACAGGAGACAGTACCTTTTGTCTCAGCAAAACTACCCTGTCTGCATTCAGAGATGAAGCAACTCAAAGAACAGTCTGAGGGGCATCAGCCTGCGGTGTTTTTTTCAGCAGAGCTGCTGCCTTTGTGCTCTTGCCTATACTGCAGTAATTTGCACTTCCACAGTTTTCCATATAATCCAGAAGTAGTTCACAATTATCAATTAAATTTGGCCCCACTGTGTTACAAGTAAAATCAACTGAAAAAAGGTTTATTGTGCTAATGCATCAGAAGGAAGGGCCCCTGGTGGGGGCAACAAGGGAAGAAAAGGAAAAAAATCAAACAGCTTTAGCTCCATCCATGGGTTTGGTGCTCCCAAAGGGGAGTGACAACTGCTGCCCTTACTACAGAGTATAGTGTTGTTTTATACACTGATGTGACTTGGATGGAAATCATGTAGTTTCTCACAGACACTAAACAGTCAATAGTTCCACTTGTGTGTTGCTATTACAACAAACCAATCTAAAGCTCTCCACAATGTCAGTTAATGCTTTAGTGAGCACACAGCACAGTGCAATCAAGATACTTATCTGGGGCAATGTGAAGGACACCAAAAAATGAAGTACAAGTGTGAGTTAACAGCAGAAAGGCTTTTTGCTAAAGGTTATAAACAGCAGACCATGACTGGATGTGTTTTAATTTGTTAAGCTCACTCTTACTGCAGATTCTGCTACTACAAGCAGTGCTTACTTTAAAAGATAGAAAATACATCAAAATAATACTTATTTTCTCACATTTCAGTTAAGATTCAGAAGAAGTTGTAGCACTAACCTGCATCTCTCCAAATCTGTAATAGGACATTTTATACATGAGGCAGTTCAGTAAAGTTGGAGAGCCTGCCTTGTCTACCCGGAATTCTCCCTGAGGGGTAAAGTAATCACTTTCCTTTAAAAAGAAAAGAAGATACAAAGAGTCAATGCAAACTAAAACTTTAAGGGAATTTCTCATTCCTTTCCCCACAGAAAGACTCCTAAGAATCTCAACTGGCTCTTACAGTTTAAAAGGTGATTTAAGGTAACGTTAAAATGAAAGAGATGGTGCTCATTAAAGGTGAAATAGTTGCAAACTACCTGCTTGTAACCCAGACCCCAGTGGAGCAGTTCTCCTAAAGCTGTACTTTTGTGCTTTTCAAAGTTTTGTCACATCACTGTAAGTGGTTCTGGAAAAGTTACCTCAAACTGTAAAATTTAGTTGGGCATCTATTCTTCAGAAAAGCTACAGACACTGTATTGTTAATATAGGAGATCTGCAGGGTCACTGTAAACTTCATATATTCTCTGTGTTTAAACAAAAAATTTCTGCTATTTTCATCTCAAGTACAAGATGAAAGTACACACATGGACTACTCCCTTAAGCCTGTGCTCAATATCTAGGAGTTTTTGTTAGGCTTAAGAAAATGCTACTACAGACTTCTGCAATCTCAGAGGTGTTTGAACAGCTTAAACTCTACATGAGTCAATATTAACACTTTCACTTGTCTCCTACTATTACAGAGTTTGAAGAAATTTGTAATGCTGTTTAAACAGTCTGAACACTCCTACTTTTTTCAAGCATGTGATGATGCACAGAGACATACAGACAAGAATTACAGAAAAAAATACTACTTTTAGTATCATGCAAAACCGTGAAAAGCTTTTGAGGCTGCTGACCTTTCAGAATCAAAAACATTGAAAGAAACTGGGCTACAGGCCACTGCACTCCTACTACTCTAGAAAAACAACCCCAGCACATGTTTCAAATAAAATGGCAATAAAGTAGTAGAGATTTCCCTCCACTGTAGTGACCACTCCCAGACAAGTGATTTAACAGAAATAAAAGGTTATTTAAAAAACCCAAAAAGTAGAGGTTCCACTTACCCTTATATCTTTGGGATGTTCCCCCTCTGCTATTCTCACCATCCACAAGAACTTATTAATATCATCACCAGAGTAGCCAATCACACCACCAAAAATAATCAAAACATAATCCACATCCAGGCTTCTCATGATCTCGTATGCTGCAGACTCGTTTGATGACATTGCCTTTCCCACCTGTATCATTGCAAAAATATCTTAAATTTTTGCATAGCTGCCTATTGAACAGCTCCACATATCAATACAGCCAGACCAAAGCCCAGGAATGCTGTGCCATGTGCCCTAGGATGGCCCTGCTTGAGCAGGGAGGTTGGACCAGGTGACCCCACTGTTCCCTTCCAGCCTGTGGTTCTGCGATTCTCTAATACCTACTTGTCAACCAAAGCCAACGTCTTCATTCTAGATAAAGAAAACCCACTGCAAACATTTAGAAACTCAAACGCCCAACCTAAACTATTTCCTCCTCTTTAAGAGGAGTGCTGCCTGTTGAAAAGAGTGTTTTGAGTATGAAATGTAGCAACAAGGGTTTTCCTTTTGTGGCACCTACATATTTTTTCAAGTCATAACTGTATTACCAAAAGCTTAAGTGTTGCAGAAAATACCTTATTACAAATTATTTTCAAAGTTTCAGACATGGCCCAAGGTGTACAGATTGTTTGAAATGTGATTTTTTTTTTCTTGAGCTCTGTCCTTCATTAATGGAGCAGCGATTGTGCATTGCACTAATTAGCATACAGGCACCCTCAGCACTGAATGAAAGGTAAATCTACACAGAGAAAATGCCAGAATAAAAGTTTTTAGAGCTGTATCCAGCACCTCTTGTATCCTGGTATTAACACCATCAGTACAATTTTCCAAGCTTGCTTCTAGCTGAATGTGAGTTTCCTACCCTGTAAAAAGTGTCGATGTGTATTCCTCCAATACACGTTTTTGGGACTCTGCTCAAAGCATAGCTTCATTAATTTGTTGGCTTTGTACACTGCTTTTTGGCAGATCTGGTCCAACAGCTGTACTCACTAGTGTCACAAGAGAGACGAAAAACTGTCCTACGCATCCTAATTTCTTGAGCCCTTGCCCCATTCTGCCCTTGTAGCAAAATATTCTGGGAAGAAATTAATTGATGATGAGTCACTGCACAGCACAAGCTGCCCAAGGTGGTGTCCTGTAACTGCAGGCAATGCTAACACCCTGCCTTAAGCACATGTACAAAGCTTAAACTTACTCTTCAGAAGTGAAAGAAACTAAAGGTGCAGATATTTTGTCTGTCTGCAAATTTGAGAAGACGGAGTTGCATTAAGTCTGCTACACTTCCACAGCTAGTCATAAATAATCACTTCCTGTAATTTCCCAGATGTATGAAAATTTGTCAAGTCACATGGTCAGTTTTCACATGCTATTCAAAAATCCACTCAGCAGTGACACTTCTGAAATGCAAGGATCCTTGTTTTGATAGGCTGGTAATGCAGTGGTACCAGCTGTTACAGCTTTAATCGCAAGGAAAATCATTACCCTAGGTTTTGTATATCCTCCTCCGAAGAAAAGAAAAGAAGAGAAACTGAAGTGGAACTGAAGTTTTGGAAGCTTCAAGTAAACAAAATGAAAACTCTGAAGCAAAATTGATCCCTATACTTGAGTTTTAACAAGTGAAAAAAGTATGTTCCTTCCACGTTTGTGTTTCTCACGCTATGCAGCGTCTCCTTAATTTCAATCGCCCTAAGAGACATCTGCAACTTCATACTGGACTGCAGTGTAAACATTTTGGTGTTTCTGCTCCACAGAAAACTGTCACCCTTACCAAGGCAATGTGGCTGTTGTTCCAAGTGTTGTTATCAACCAGGGTTGTCCGGTTGGCCATTCCCGCTATCTGATACCCATAATCCCACCACGACATCACTCTGGCGTGCTCGTCTGTGTTCTGTCGGAGCCAGTAATAGGCTTCTCTGAAGTCATCCAGGATATTCCGAGTGCTGGAAAACAGTTCCTTTTATTTGCATCTCTACTAATACTACCAACAAATTAACTGCACCACGATAAGTCTGGGTTCACAAATAAGGGTTTTCTTATGAGTTCAGCTCCCTTTGGGGATTTTTGTCACCAGCAGTCATAAGTTTGAACTCTCTGACAGCTGAATGTCCACAAGCTGAACTGCTTTTGAAGATGTGACTAAATGCATTTCCAGTCAAATATATATTTTTAAACAAGTTTTCTCAGTTGACTCCAAGGCTTTTTCTTAACCATCATTTTTATTTGCTTTGGGTAGGATTATTTTTTTATATTTCATTAAATATTTCAGAAAATGTTGTATCTTTTTGAAAATTAGAGTATGTATAATTTTTTATTCTGGTCAGGATTCCTTTATATAATAAGGAGTGATTTAAAGGTGGCAAAGCAAATTGCTAATGCAATGGCAGTAAAAAAGGCTTTTGCCTTTTAATCACTTCAGACTGAAGCCCTTACTTACCCATCATGGTTATAGGAGGCGAGAACCACGCTGGGGCTGGAGTACGCATTGCTGGTTACCCAGGTACAGTGAACAGCAAACATCATCAACAACATCAGCATCAGCATAGTCACAATGTTTTTGATATTGGGACCCAACCCTTCTTCTGTTTTTTCCTGCTCAGACACATGTTTCCTCACTTTGCCTGCCTAAACAAACACAAGTGTATCTGTTATGGCAACTTTGATCATCCTTGACATTGGAATCAAAGTTTTCTAACTCTTGCTTCCTCCCCTCACCTTATCATACAGGTTGCCAGGGTTCCTTTTGTCATCCTCATCACTACTGTCTTCTATTGGTGGATTTTCCCTCTTCATATCATCACCCAAATAACGCTCAAAGACATTGGAGAAAGCAATTGCTGACAGCATACAGACCACTGGAGTCAAAGTGAGCATCAGGCGAACCATCACTCCAGCAAAGTAAACAGCGCTGATTGCATACAGAGCAACTGCAAGGAAACACATCTAATGGTGACACTTAGAAAATAATTCTTACTCTGACTGCACACGTACATGCTCTCCATAAAACTACTTCTGGAAGTGGGTTGAGCATCTGTGTGTATAAAGGCTTGAGTGTGCATCTTGCATTTCATTGCTTTTTAATTTACAGACATACAGCTGAATTAACATTTATCCCTTCGAAGCCTCAAACCCTTCCTGAGATTCATCTCGACAACTTGTTAACAATAACACAACCCCCATTTCAATATTCATTAGTAATGGGTCAGATACATTATTAGTGAAATTTAATACTACACACCAACAATACTACTGGAACAATAGGTAACTTAATTTGATTTAAAAAGTCAAACAGCTTTAGACCAAACATGTTATTAGAACTGAAAAAGCAAAAGGAAGTGTTACAATTTCGTGTAAATATTAGATTTTGATTGACGTTAGAGGTATCTGTGGAAAAATTGGGGGCTTGTCTACATTATAATTCTATACAGATGAATAACGTGATATTGTGAGCCCTATTCTGAAGGAAGTATTCCTGAGCAGTATTACCTCCACTTTGTCTTCCACAAAACATAAACCAAGATTTTCAGAACACTACAAAACATTAGGAACACATTTATTGGAAAGAAAAGAACCCCCAAACAATCCCATATACACTGATTGGGAATACCCAACAGTGGTTTCCTTGTGGTCGACTCCTTGTCTGGTACCATTTAACAATATCCTCTTGTGAAAGATTTGCCACAGAGATCAAGGGACACTGATTTATCATATTACATCATGTAAATATTTTCTACATTGTGGTGAGGCAGTATGGCTCTCCATCCTCACTCATAGGGCTCTTTATGCTGTGTTAAATGGAAGGTGCAGTCTTCAGTAGGAGGCTGAAAGCAAGTTGCCCAGCACTGGTCTTGACAAACATTCATTGTAAGGCACACAGCACAGACTACCTCAGAGTAAACATTCCTACTGCCCACACACGTCTTAGGAAACCTAAGAGGCAGCTATATTAGCGTGGAGCCTCCTGTCTGTAAAAGTTCAAGACCTGAGTGATCTTCACTCCTCCATATGGGTTACAACTGCTTACAAGCCTCATTCAAAATCAGAAGCTGGCTTTCACAATACAGCTTTGCACAAAAAAAGAAGTTGTCACTGACACAGGGAGACCCCACACTTCCATTTTGTCTTGTGCCTTATCTAGCACTTGTTCCAAAGCAAGTGATTTTGTTCACTAAAATAGCAGAAAACCTGGAGAGCAGAGGCATTTCGAATAATTTGTGACGGGATGAGTGCCAAACACCCAGAGTAGGGACCCTGCTTTTGCACTGAGCTGTTCTCCTGGCTGACCTGTCCTGTGGAACCATATCCCGCCAGAACATGCAACTCTAGCTGCAGGACTGAACACAACAAATGTCCTCATCCCACTTCCTGGGACTACACTCCATCACCATTTCAGCAACCTCTGCACTTTTATACTGTTTTAAAGACTGCTGGGTGCAGGCAACTCTTAATAACCACCTTTAAATATATCACTTTTAAACCATGTTTTAGAACAAGCCACATATCAGCTTTGAGCAAACAAAACCAAAGTATAATCAAGTTGAAGGCAAACTTGTTCAAAATACTTTTAAAATACTTTCTCTTACCAAAGACTCTTTCATCATTGATGTTTTTGATACAGAACCACAGCCCTGCTGGGAAAGTACACACGAGAATATGCAGATCAAAAAAGAAGGAAACCCATGTTGTAGGCTGATGCTCAGACACAGAGGCAATGATCGGGATGTGAATTTTCGCATACCTTTTTTAAAAAAAATTCAGTTCAAATTATTTTGAAAAGATAAAATTATTAAAACTTGTAAACATTAGGAATTCTGAAATTCATCTCAAAGGAAGCATTTCAATTTTAAATGGCACGTGCCCTAATCAGCAGAAATCTGATCAAACTCTTATACCAAAGAAGTCCCCAGGCCTTACTGTAGGAGGTATTTGGTGTATAGTTATTTAAAACAATTATTTCCATACTAATTAAGACAATGAAAATTATGGATGTTTCATTTGTTTATGACTAAATATGAAGCCAAATTCACCAAAATGAAAACACACAGCTATGGAAGCACCTTTACTACATTTTTGCAGAGAATCATCAATACCAGTAAATCTCCTAAATTTTCAACATTGTATTTCAAAACTTCTACACAGAATATCTTCATTTTCTTAGTAAAGAAAATTACAGTATCAAATACCAGATCAGTTACTGATGCACCCACATGCTTTCACATGCTGAAAAAAAAATCAGGCCTTGTCTACACTTGGAAACACATGTCATCCAAACAACATGTCAAACACTCAGTGCAGACAAGGACAAAACTGTGTATTACAGACAACTATACATATGGACCTAATCTAGGGTGCTACCATGATTGAATGGTGAGGTATCAAACATATGTCCTTTTCTTCACTGAGATCTAGTTCTCATTCAAAACTGTATTGTGTATTTTAACACAATAT
>WAAE01003538.1:0-40035 GCA_013400495.1 Nicator chloris | reverse complement strand
CCTGGAAGTGTTCAAGGCCAAGGGGCATGGAACTCCGAGCAACCAAGTCTAGTGGAAGGTGTTCCTGCCCACAGTAGGGGACTTGGAACTAGATGATCTTTAAGGTCCATTAAAACCCAAACCGTTACGTGATTCTAGGAAATGTGTTTGGATATTTAGAAGTTATTGGGGGAAAGGGAAAAAAAAAAAGAAGAAAAGAAAGGACTGTAAGCAGATCAAAAGGACTCTTTCAGGTAAAACAGAAAGGAGCATGTGCAGTGGAATCAGGCTGCCATGGACAGAATGTTTTTAAAGAGAAGAAGGAAAGGTGTTTCAAGAAGCCAGATCTGTCTGTCTTGTTCTAAAGGGCTAATAATTCTTGAGAAAAATGGATATGAAGTTTGTTGGGTTTAAAATCTTTTACTAATCTCTCTCACAGGGAAAAATGGCACAGATTAAATATCATACTGAGTACCACAAGTGAACATCACAGCGCTCTGCAGGATTAGATTAAGGAGGAAAACTGAGGAATTCAGAATGAGATGAGTAATACTGCCAAAAAAAAAAAAATAATAGTGACTTATGGTCAGGGAGCAAAAGAAGGAAATGTGACCACATCTATAACCACCATAGCTGCCCCAAGAGGTTTCTTACCTGAAGGCTGATCATACCTCTGTGAGGAGCAAATCCAGGGCCTAAGTTGCTGCTAACAGCACAGTTCAGACTCAAAACAAGAAGGACCTGTCAGATCTCAGGTGGTGCCTAGTCTTCATTTTTCTTTTTAAGTAACAGTCAACTTTGTCTAATGGCTTAATGTCAAAAGTATGCTTGAAGGAGGAATTTCAATGAGGAAAGCTGGCAGTCCCGCCCAGGCTCCATTGATTCAGTGGAATTGGCTGCAGTCCTTGTGGGACAAGTGCTCTCTTAATTTTAGACAAGTCTACTTCAAATATAATTAGACAGGAGGCTTTTTTTTTCCTTTTTGCTCTAGATGCTGAGACACGTTACTTGTAATCATTATATACTAGTTTATTGATCATGGCTTTTCAGTATTCACTGTAGATAGTCTTGTTTGAACAGAACTTTCAAGAGACATGTCTGGTTAACAAACAATTACCAATTGAAGGTATAGAAACAAGCACGGGGATTTTGTCAGAAATGCTTTTCTCTTGAATTTACTATTTTTTAAAGAGATGTTCCTAAAGTCTGTTTAATGACATTTTAGGAGTAGTTCAATATATTGTTTTTACCTCTGCTTCCTATATTTCAATATTTGAAAAGATTGAACAAATGGAAATTATTCCCAGGAATTGCCTATATGGAAAACCTATGAGAGCCCACACAATGGATTACACTGGCTGATTACTTATAATATAGGTTACCATTAAAATATATTCCAGTTATTAGGAAAGCTGGAAGTGAGTCAATTATTTGAATAAACAAACAAAGACTTGGTTGCCCTGTAGTTTAGTGCATCCCTGAGATGTCTGTAGGCTCCTTTCCCACGCCCCCTGTCTCATTCCTAAACTAGCAGAGGCTGTTGTGCAAGGCAACCTGGCAGCTCCTAATGAACAGGTAGCTCAATGCACTCCTTGGAGGCAATTTCTGCACACTTCCACTTCTGCATGTTTGCTGCAGGCACAGGGCATCACCTGCATCTGGTGTGTATCAGAGGAGGAAGAAGAGGTTTTGCAGCTTAGGGAAAGAGAAGGATAAATTTATCAGGCCAAAGGAATGTTTACTGTGGTCCCTCCAAAGGGGCCCTGTGTTCTGATTGCTTGGACAAGCAGAAATACAGCAGTTTGGTGTGTCAGACACTAGAAGAAGGTGAGAAGACAGAAGAAGGTTCCGGCTTTTTGCTTTACCCAAAAGACTTGAGTGGGGGTTTTGTGTCTAAAAGATATAAGAAACAGTGATGATTTCAGCAAAAAGAAGTAACTCAGCCTCACAACTGACAGTGTAGTTTCCAGCCTTGTTAGGAAGCAGTACCCCTACATGCAAATTCTTAGCTAATTGAATGAGGATAAACAGAAACAATACATGAAAGAAATAAATCCCAAACATCCATTGAGATCAAGTATGCGTATGTCAATTTCTTAAGAGTGAAAGTCTGTATTTTCTAAAACAACTAATATTTCCTGTTTCCATTAAGGTCTCAGAATGGGCATCCCAAACCATGTAAAGCTGTTGGCCAACAGGTTTATATTTACCCTGGGAATCAAGCTGAGATTCATGACACTGCTGCTTATTAAAGCTCTTGTTTTAATGTGCTTGGCTTTTGCAAGTTATGACACAGTAAACACATTTGTGTCACTTAGCAACCTCAGTTGTTTCTACAGGAATGTCTTTTGTTCTTGGAAATTTATTATAAATGCAGATTACAAAACAATTATTGGGGAATCTAAACTTGTCCTATTTGGTTGGTGTTCTGGCCTCTTCCCACTCTGCATTTGAAGTGCACACAGGAAATTAATTTACTTTGCACAAGCATCCTTCATTGACGCTATTGTTATGAAGAGAAGCTCTGCATATTTAAGAAATATGACAGAAGTTTCTGTAGAAAATAAAGGACATGAGAAACGCCTGAAGAAAGGACTGGAAAGGACCTCCTAGTCACTGGGTTCACCCAGTTCAAAGCTGTCTTACTGTTTTGTAAACAACACTATAAATACTTTAACACTGTGATGCAACACTACATAGTCTCTATCATGAATTCATCAACCTGATTCATTTCTACACATGCCAAAGTCTGAGATCACAGATCATGCAGCTCCAGCAAAAGGTTTGAAATGTGAGCACCTGCATGAATGAAGTATTATTTATAATTTTCACATTGACTGGGTTACAGGGTCTCCATAACAGATTAGAACATGTCCATGACCCTGAACACATACATGTAGTCGAAGGACGGAGATTACACTGGATTGCAGACTTCAAAGGATTTAAGGGTTTTCTTTCTTTGTCTTTAATAGGTTTAAAGCTCAGAATTCACATCCAGTTGTCCATGTTGTCAGGATCAGTACAAAAGGTAAAATATATAAATTGACCTTTATATTCTGAAATTAAATTGTATCCTCAGGAAACACTATAAACTTATGTCAAATTTCATAGATGGACTCATAATATAATCAGTGCTTGTTTATGAAACACAGATTTTGTCCTCTGCTAGGAATATCTGAAAGACCAGTACTACTAAAAGTATCTTAAAGACTGTTCTCTAAACATTTGAACAGACAAATTGAGAGTGCCAGTGAACAATAATCATAAAAAGGGACCAATCACTGTTCTCAACTGTAATGTCTTGCTAATTGAATGACTTAGATGACAAGTTGCCCTGAGAATTTTGGCAATCCCAGTAGAGAAGGAGACCATACACAGAAATGCATCTGGGGAAAAAAATAACAGCACCAATGGTCATTATCAAATTTCTGCTCAGAAAAATACTGTCAGAATTCAGAAAAATTTTGTCAACAGTTTTGCAACTCCTTTTATACTTTCATTTTTAAAAGAACCTCCCCCTATCCTTAGTGTTCTATGCTTTGGGGTTTTGGGGATTTTTAAAATTGCAATTACTGTGGTAAACTGCTAAAGTAAAAGCAGTGCTGCAGAGCTCATCTCCAGCGGTAGAAGACCAAGTATGATAACCAGGCTGTGATTATCCTAGTTTAAAAGAGAATACAGTGAGTAAGCTGTAGCTTACTCAGGACTTGGCCAAATGACCTGATAATTACAAGTGACAAGGCCTCAACTTTTTTGGGGCTGACCCGGCTGCCAACCCTGTCACTTACGCTCACAAACTCTGCATCAGGCCACCTATGACAGCCTCTTTATTGCAAAACCCACTGTTGAAGTTGCTCTCATTTCTACGGAGAGGAACTAGCAAACAGCTACCTGTTCATGAACTGCTGTAGTATTTCTGCCAGGAACACCCAGTAATGGCTGCAGACAGTTCAGATATGCCCCTAGCATGCACTGCAGTTTTATCCCAGAAAGGTCTCTGGGTGCTGACTGATATCCATTCCACAGATTTGATTATGATGTAAATTCATATTGAGCTCTCTTTGGTACAATTTTCCCACAGAAACAAATCTTTGAGGGAGAACTGCAGATACAGGATATACAGTCTTCTCCAGCATTTTAACTTTTCTCTCATCATCCAGTGAAAAGAGCAGATATCAAAGTAATGGCTGAGGTTCCCAATTCCTCTAGGAGGACATAATCTCAAACACCCTTCTCCTGAAGGTCCACAAATCTCATTTTGTTCAGCTAGTAAATATATTCATCCTGATCAGTAGCATTCAGTGTAAACATTTTCAGTACGTTTAGTCCTAAAACCCTCAGCAGATACTCAGTCCATTGTCAACCAGTCATCACTAAAATTTTGCATTTAACAAGATCTGAGGACATCAGGATTCTGCTAATGACTGCACTCTGAGCTCCCTATCTGTGGCACTGATCTGTATGATCCTACATGCTTTTCCCAGCACTGCCGTTGGTTAGGGATGCAATGAAGCACGATTCACGATTATCATTCCCAGGCTCATGAAAGCCCCAGGTGTAGATGTAATCACAAGCAGCACTGAGCTTTTGCTGGTATAGCTTATTTTGCTTTTGTGGAGAAGAAAAGGCTGGAATAAGCTGTACTGGTTTATTGCAGCTTTGCTCGTATAGAATACCAGATTACCTACTCAGAAGTGATCTGAATATAGATCTCCCTTGGAGCTGAAGAAGATCCATCCACTGTATCTATGTAGGCCGGCTTCTATTGCTTTTGAATAGATACTGGATAAATAAGGAATAAAGGTGCAAGTGGTTTCTTAAAAATATTTGGGGGCGGGCGGAGGGCAACAAAATCTCACTTTTCCATTATCTGTAAAAAAATGTGATCTGAGTTTTAATTGACAGTTACCAAAAAGGTGCTGAAAATAAGAATGTATCGGTACCTTAAGTATGCACATGAATAAATAATGAGCAATTAGGCAGGATGATTTATGCCCAGCTCATATAAATCCAGGCAGGGGATGTAGCAATGGGCTTGGACACCTAGGCTGGAGTGACCAGTAGCATGTGCATATAGCAGGCATGTTCACAAACACGGGCATTTATGCACAGGGTCTCCTGCTCTGTACAACAAGTAGAAGTAGCTCAGGAGAACATGAGGACAAACGAACCAAAGGACATGCTCTCTCCTTTGCCAACTGCTTACTGATTAATCAAGGGCACAGTGGTGAGAGCAGTTATGTGTATGAGCAACTTACACTTCACAAGCTGTTCCCAGCGGAGCCGAACGCATGCCCTGTCACGTGAATAAACGTGTTCTGGACTATGTCCCCAAACTTCCAACACTCCGAAAACCTTATTTAACGCTCATCATAGAAATTCTAGCGCCCGCTTGAATGATGCAGTGACAGAAACAAGGGAAGAAGTGGGACTGGGACATGAAGAGACAGGACAAAGCCTTGATTCAGGTGATGAAGTAAACCGTAGGCTGAAATCCCGACAGAACACCTGCACAGAGTTGCTTCACGTCTGCTAATTCTAGTGATGCAAAATAAGGCTCCTAAGGCATTTCTATGTCAAGGAATTAAACCCCAAACCAAAGAGCCGCGGGGTGTGGGCACATAGCGGGCACAGCAATCAGGGCAAAGACGACCGCCGAGCGCGAACCAAGCGGTCAGAGCCGGGCGCTGCGGTACGAACGCGCCGCGATCCCAGCGCGGAACTTTGCGGGACTACGCCGGGTAACGGGGATCGCAACGGCGCGGCCGCTCCCGCAGAGGCCGGTGCGGGCCGGCCGCGCTCCGCTGGGAAGCGCCAGCTCCCGCTCCCTGGCGCGCGNCGCACCGGCGCCCCGCGGGCCGTTAACGGCGGGGCGGGTGTGGCGCCGGCCGAGCCGACACCGGGCAGTCGCGGGGCGGTCACCGGGCGCCGCCCGCCCGCCAGGTTGCCCCTCGTGCCCCCTTCAAGCGTTCGTCCCGAGGCGACGGGGCGGTACGGGACCCTCGGCCGCGTCGCCCGCCCCGCCCCCTCCTGCCAATCACCGCGGCCCCGCCCCCGAGACCCGAGGTGCGGGGTTTGAAAGCGGGCCGGTCCACGCGGCGCGCAGACGGGGGGGGACGGAGACAGAACGGGGAGCGTCGCGCTCGGTGTGTCGCGGGGCGGCCTCGCCCGGCCGGCAGCGCCCGGCGGCGGAAGCCGCCCCCGCGCTGTTGGCCGAGCCCTCCCCGCGCGAGGCGCCGACCCCGGGAGCGGCCGGCGAGCGGTTGGTCTGGAGGGCCGCCCCCCTCTCCCCCCGGCCGGCGCAGTGGGAGGCGCCGGGGCGCGCGCGTCACCCATTGTTTACAAACCAACGCCAGCGGGCCGAGCTCCAGCCGCGACCGCAGCGCCGGAGCCGCGTGTGCTCGCGCGCGCGCGGGGCGGCGGGCGGGCGGCGGCCCCGGTCCCGCTGCGGCGGCTGCGGCACGGCGGGGACCCGGCAGAGATGCCGTGCCGCCCGGGCGAGCGCTTCCTGCTGCTGGAGCGCCCGGTCGCCGTGGGACAGGCGGGCTCCAAGGAGGTGGACGCGCTGGTGGCCAAGCTGGGCGAGGTGCTGCAGCTGAGCGCCCAGCGGGCGCCGCCGCCGCCCCGCGCCCCCAAGCACCTGGGGCCGGGCAGCGCCCGCGACCGCGCCGCCCCCTACTCGCCGCGGTGCTGCAGCGGCGGCGGGGCCGCGGCCGGGCTGCTGGCGCCGCGGGGACCGGCCCCGCCGCAAGCTCACTCGCAACACGTTGAGCCTCCGCGGCCGGACCGGAGCGGCCAGCAGCGGGTGACCAAGCAGCTGTGCGGACGGGGCTGGCTGCGGAGCGCCGCCCGCCGGAGGAAGCAGCCTCCGCCGGGGCCGGGCGACGGGCCGGCGGAGGAGGAGGACCCGCACCGGCTCCTGCAGCAGCTCATCCTTTCCGGCAACCTCATCAAAGAAGCCGTCCGGCGGCTGCAGCTGGCGGCGGCGGCGGCGGCAGCAGCGGCATCGGCGGCCTCCAGCGGCAGCGCCTCGGCGGGGAGCGGCGGCGCGGANAGGCGGTGACCGGGGCGAAGGAGCGCGGCCGCTGGCGGCGGCGGCGGAGCCCCCGCCGGGCGGGCTGCGGGAGCCCGGTGCGGGCTCCGCCAGGATGTAAGTGTATCCCGGCGGCCGGGCCCCCCGGGCCGGTGCCGGTTGGGGCGGGGAGGGTGCCCGAACCCCCCCGCCCCAAGGTCACCCGCGGCGCGGACCCCGTGGAGCCCCAGCCGGCGAGGCCGCGCACGCCGCCCGCCCCGAGCTGTTGTTGTGCCCCCCCTCCCTCCGCTGCCTTCCCCGGGAGCTCCTCCTTCTCCTCCCCCCGCCGGGGCAGCCCGGCCGGGGCCGCGGACCCCCCCGCCTTCGGTCCCCCGCTGCCGCGGAGCTCCTCCGTCTCCCAGGAGCCATTTGCAATAATCCTCGCTGACCCCGGCGGGAGGTGTTTCCTTTCCCCTCCCGGGCTGGTTTGGTTTTTTGTTGGGGGTTTATTTGTTGTTATTTTAACGTTTATTGTTATTATTTCTCGTTGTGACTGTATGAAGCAGTTTTAAAAAATGTGAATATCAAAGCTGGGAGGCAGCTGGACTTAAAACAAATGAGTGAATGGAGCCTGAGATGCATTGTTCACATAAGGTAGCCGAAACAAGTTTTTTCTACCAAAAAGAAAAACCCTGAATCCACCCTTCCCCGACAAACTCAATGGCTCAAGTACAAGATGCAGCTGTTGATTTTAAATATATGCACTTCGTACCGGAGCGTTTGAAATGTGTTCCTGATTTACAGGACTTACTGTCTTAATTAACCTGTCTGTATTGAATAAATGTGGTCTTGTTTTTATTTTTGGGTCCGTGTCTCATTGTTAAGGGGAAATGAATTCTGGTTCATGAGAACAAAACTGTGTAGGCACGTTCCCCCTTGATCTTCTTTCAGTTGTAAGATCTCCATTTTGCAAGCAAAAAAAAAATCCCCACAACAATCCGCATAGTCTGATGCAGTGGGACACCGGTTATTAATGCACGGAGATGCAACTGAGCCCCTTTGTTTGCCAGCAGCGTTCATTCGGAAGCCGTGAGACGCCCCTTCGAGCAGCCGAGACTCTGGCTGTTGGAATTTATAAGTCAAATCGTACTGAAACAAAAATTAGATATTTTGTGCTGGGGAAGGAACATGGCTTGTGTTGGTCGCTTCTTCGTTGTTTTGATTTTTTTTTTTTCTTTCTCTGAGGATAGAGGGAGGGAAAAAGACTCCAGAAAGGAGAGAAGAGGTCTAGGCAGCAATCAAAAAAAAAATTTTAAAAATCTGTAAACCAGAATTTGATATTTCGATGCTGATCATTAAGTTCCAATACCTATTTTGAATAGCTTCCTTTGTAAAATCCTATGTTGGATTTTTTAGGAGTCATTGAGCTTCAAGATCAGAACTGAACACTGGAGCTTAACAATCTCCCAACCCCCACTCAATTTGAGGTAAAAGCTTCTCCTTTGAAGAAGGTAGCAATCCCACATGAAAGAAAATGGAAGATGTTTGCCTTTGTCCAAGAGAGCAATTTGAGCTGCTACGTTTACTGGTGTGATTAGTTCTTTCATGAATACATGAAATCCACAAAATGTTTTAGATTTCTTTTTCTGCCACAGCTGCTACTAGAAACTGATGCTGAAGGTTTTTAAGATGTCTCACTGAATTCCTCCTGCATTAGGACCAGTATATGATGTTATTATTAGCTTTATCTTGACTAATTTATAAGTTGAATGCAGTTTTTCCATATCAAAGCCTGTAAAATGCAAAAAAAGTTCAGTGCATTTTAGAACCTCCTTAATTACTAACATCTGAAGTCCTTTTTCTCATAACTTGGGCTGCTTTTGTGGCATTTTGCACAACTTGGAAAAGATTCAGATCTGCCATTAGTTCTTATTCTCTAATACAATGATGTACTGTGTAGGTTATCCATCAAATGAATTTTTGTTTGCAATTTTCTTGTCTCTTTCTTTCTCCAGGAAAATTCAATAGCCAATACAAAGAATATAACCACTAGCCACAACTGAAGAACTAGTTATTCTTGTATTTGTCCTTCAGATGCTCAGGGAGGTAGGTATTGGCAGTGCAGATGCTGAATTTGAACCCTGGGTTGAGTAGTTTAATTACTAAAAAAGCTGGAGGAAACAAGCTAAAAGCTGGGCATAGCTGGTGGAGCCTCAATAGTTAACTATGCTTAAAAGTATATGGGTGGGGGTCAGCTGGAATTCTGAAAGCTGGTGAGTTTGACTTGAACCTTTTGCCACTGATAATTATGCATCGATTTTGCATCTCCTTTCCCTCCCCCCTTCCTCCTCCCCAAACCCTAGCCCCTGTATACTAATGAGAACAGCTAACTTTACAAGTGTCCTTTGTAGTCATTGAAAGCCTCGAGACATTCCTTTCAAGGATTTTACTAGAATAACACTTTTCAATAAAGTGGCAGTTGAAGTGAGGCGTAGAAAAGATGCTAATAAATTTCACTGTGACTGGCTGGTTTTTAAGCTTCCTAAATTACTTCTAAAATAGCTTTTACTTTCTCCTTTGTGCAAGGCTGGGAGATGTATATATGAACAGGGTTATAGTAAGCTAAGCGTTATGCAGAGTGTGTGATGATTCAGTAAAAGAAATTTGGGCCCTTGTTTGAGATAACTTGCGTAACTCAACAACACATCTTCGTCACTTACATCTTCCATATAAGTCTTTGTCTTCTTCAAAATACAGAACATGTCACTCCTTCATAAAGGAACAGATCAAACATGGCTCATTTTGGTTTTGGAAGACACATTTTAAAAGATGTTGGACCAATTAAGTATTGCCCAGAAGGTTTTCACTGATTTGCTGCACATTCTCCTTTTCTTTGCCTTGTGCTACACTATGCAAGCATACAAACTGTGATGTACAAGTCATCATTTGCTTTGTTTCCCAAACAAGATAAAAAGTGTTGACCTGGGAAATAATAATTTTTCTAAGTTTTATATATCTGTGTTTCAGAGGTGGGGTTTCTTTAGTATGTTCAGTCTGTGCCAGTCCTCAAATGCCAGTTGTTGATTTCTAGAGAAGCAAAATGGAAATACGTTCGGCCTTCACAGTATGCTTAAATTTTCTTCATTCATAAGTGAAAATATAAATTTACTTACTGGTTCAAATTTGGAATAAAACTGTGTTTTCATGATAGGCATTTAGCTAGGGTTTAGCTCTTTTTTTTTTTCCATACTGTGAAGAAGAATAAATTGTTCAAAACACAGATTTTTGCAGTGGGTGAGCTGTAGAACCAAACGCAAACCATTTAGATTTTTGTAACAAGTAACATTTCAATGCATTGGGGAAGAAATTTAATTTCATTATATCTACAGGGGGCTATATGTTTTGAGGGTAAACTTGATTTTAAATAATCTTGTAAACAAATGCACTAAAGGCTCACAACCTCATCTTTCAATGTGCCTCTCTGTGGTGTTGTGCGAGCATGGCACTGGGCTGCCACAGAATTTTTTATTAAAAAAAAAATGTAGTCTACGTTGCTGCATATCTCCTCCCAAGTTTTCTCTATAGGACTGGACACCTGTTTTCCTGACTGCCCAAAACTCAGCTTTGCATCCTAGTTACATCTTGTTCTTTGTACTCCCATGTTCCCTGAGCTCTTAGGAATAACTCAATTTAGCCAGAAGTCTGGCAGGTAGAAGGATTTTTGTCTGCTATTTCCCTCGTGTGACCCATCTCCCTTGTAGCTCACTCTTGTGTATTGTACCAGCACTTAGAATCTACTGTAAAAATTACGTTGGCATGTCACTTGGCATGATAAACATGGTGGGAAAGTAGGGACTCCACCCTAAATCCTCAAAATGAGGTTTTAAAGAAGCCTTTCAAGCAAATAGCAAGCACATCTCATGCAAGGCATAAGGGAGAAGAAGGATGTATGCTGGTTAATGCACATTTTAAGTTCTGGTCAGCTGGGGTCAGTCGCAGTGTTGGTGACTTCTCCATCACCATATAAAAAACATTTCTCATTCTCTCCTAGTCCCTGGCCCCATGATTTTTGTCTCTTCACCCTGCATTTCCTGCCTTAGCCAGGCCATTTTTTTTCAGCTTGTGGTTGAGGTGTTTCACTTTTATATGTCTTTTGTCCATGTCATATTACTCTTCCCAAATATTAAGTAGCTTTGTTCTCTTCAGTTTCTTTTCGGTGGGTGCTTTTGATGTGCTTGTTCACTTGACTTTCAAATGTTGTGGCTCAGTCACTTCTTGGTGGCCACAATCTGGTTAACTCCTTACAAACCCTGCAGTGTCAGTTAGAGGGCAAGGTACAAGTGTCCTTCATCTTCAGTTTGTGCCACATAGGGCAGAAACCAGAGGAGAAATCCTGGCTGCATTGAAATGAACAGATGAAGTTAACAGAAAAATTATTTTCAACTTCTGTGGGAATTTCCTCTTGGTTTGTTTGTTTGTTTCCTGTTATTGCTGTTTGGTTTGGTTTCTTGTTTTTGATTATTTTTTAGAAGTAGCTGGGAAATACCACCTAAAGTGGTACAATGACTACACAAATGCCTTTGGGGGGACACAAAAATGACATCAGCAAACTCATTTCCTGAGTCAATAAGTTTGATTCACTTTTTCTCTTCCAAAAATTGTGTTTTAGCTGTGTGACTAACGTCAGTCACCTTTGTCAAAGCTGCAGACTTGTCATTATACAATTTCCTTGGCAAAAGGCAGCTGCTGGAAAAGAATTGGTGCCCATAGAGAGAGGAAGGCTGCACTGTGCCCAAGACACATTAGTAAACACTGTAAACTCCACAGCAGAGGAAGCTACAGGAAATCAGGCACGATAAATTCAGAGGCGTGCAGCATTAGCTGTTCCTTATGCAATATCCTGTATTTAAATTGTATTATTTTTGCTTCCCATTATATAATATGGTGGTGTCTGGTGGAGTAATACAGCCAGCTAAGGGTGCTCTTCATCACTGCAGGCATTGGGTGGGGCATGAGCAATCAAAAGAAATTGTAAAAAACACCTTGTCTCTGTGTCCTCCTTGTAATTACTGACTTGGCAGGACTTCATTCATGGAGAGGTGCTAAGGATAGGCTGTAAGCTCCTGAGCTATATGAAGAAGTTTAATATGTTCAATTCCAACCCCAAGTACATATTTTATAGCAGCAACAATTTAAAGCTGGGGGAAAAAAAATCCTGCTGGAACTTTGAGCTGAAAGTCAAGTGATAAATTTGAGAATAAATGGACCTGTTTTCATTTTCCTCCCATGTAGGTACTTCAGTCCTTATCCAAGGATCTTCACTGCTCCCTGGCACACTATGGGGCTTGTATCATCAGCTGCCCCTCAGGAGCTGATCTCTGATTGATTTTACAGTCCAGGGAAGTTGTAGTCTTCCAGCTCAATGGGATCACTTTCAGGAGCAGTGCTGACTTAAAAACATTTTTTGTTTGGTGGTAAGGGATGAAACAGCACCAGGATAAAAATGTTTTAATTAGAGGAAATGGATCCTGGCTGGCTTAATAGTAAATATTTACTGCTCTAAGCATTTAACCATAAGAGACTGGGGCTTATTCTACCCACATCACAACAATTGTCTTAGTTTCAAGGCTTAAATCTACAGAAGCATGGGCTTGCAGGTAAAGTGAAAATTTAGGTTATTAGTGTTCTTAAATCCACAGTGCAATGCCTTTTTTTGTTTACAAGACTAACTTCGTGTTCCAGAGGAAACCACACAGGGCTGAAGCAGGTGACTGAATGCATGTACATACATCCCCAGCTTCTCCTGCAAAAAGAAGATGAGGGGGATCCTAATCCTCTCCTGTTGTCAGCAGGCAGCATTGGCAGTTGCTATTCCAGCAATACCTGCCTGTCAGTGCACAGGTATGTCCCACTGGTGTGATATCTCATCTCTACATTGTTTTGGAAGGTAAAAAACTAGACATTTATGTTTTCTATCCTGCTGTTCTGCTCTGCTGTTAGTTTTCACCAGGCTGCTTTGGCAGCTGCTTTCCTCTAATGCCTCCAATGCAAACTTCCTCAGCTGCTGTCAGCTCTGACCTGAACTGTGGCTGGATTCTGAATCACAGGACACAGAAAACTTATTCCCATAAAAAGGGTAAGTCAGCCTGGAGTGTGCTAGACTGGTAGCAGGATGGAAATAAGAAACATAAATTTCCACATCTGTGTTTGTATAGATCCGTTCTGTTCTCTTACCTTTTTGTTGTTGGTGGTTTTTTTTTTCTTTCCCTTTTAAGAGAGGTCACAGATGTCAAGAATCTCTGGAAATCGAACTGCCTATCTCAGTAGGGGTTTAAAAGTGATCCATGGTCCCTATGTCCACTCTTCCCCTTGTTTTCCTGGAGAGCCTTTCACAGCACATTTGGTTTGTGCTGATCCTGTTCTCCAATCTGCAGTGAAACAAAGATGCTTTAGGGCTAAAGAGCAAACATGCTCAGCCTGGGTGCTGTGCATGTGCACACACATGCATGGATCAGATGTGATTTGCTGAAACAGTACTTGTGTTCAGGGTCAAATGTGCAGATGTTTTATTGACACCAAGAATAAATATAGACTTATACAAAGGACACGTGCTATTAATTAGATTTAGAACTATATTTTCAGGAAAAAATATAGTGAAATCTATGGAAGAGTATAGTTGTGCATTTTGTCTTGTTGTAAAAGTTAAGGCAAATGTGTTTTAGTGTAATATTGCCTATGTCCTTTGTGTCTTGCCTTTATAGCTGCTCCTGAACAGGCCTTATCTTAGAAAAAGCAGATCAAACCCTACCAGAACTACCAAATTATTGTAAGAAATAGAATTTCAAGTGGATTTTGGTTTACCTGTGTCTTGGTTTGAAAGACAGGTATCTGCCAGGGGAAACGAGAGCCTACCTTGGAATGGAGAATGTAAATCCCCTCTCTCAGAATTATTATAATTTTGAAATTAAGGGGCTCTCAGACAAAGATATAGGAATATCTGTTCTTTACTAGGAATATTACAAAATACAAAGGCAAAAGAAGAAAGAAAGAAAGAAAGAAAGAANCCAGTCTTCCTCTGGGAGTCCAGTGGAAAAACCAGCTGCCCTGGTCTTCTGATTTCCCAGGTTTTATCCAGGCAGGAATGCCTGGCTGCTCCTGATGGGTGGAGCATCTCACAATGTGATGATTTAATTTTACCAGTCATGGGGTGAGCCTTAGTGGCCCATTCACAGATTATGTACCCCTGGAGGGAGGGTGGGTGGTGGAAGAGATAAGGAAACACCACCCCACCTAGTTTTGATAGTTGGCCCATTAATAAAGGCACCGACCCCCTCTCCCTGGAGTTATGAGGAATGGGTTATACAAGAGATAATTGAAACCATTCAACTGGTTTCAACAGATGAAAATAGAATACACATTTTTGGTTACATATTGCAACCCAAGACAAGCTGCTTCTTCCTAAACAGAACAAAAATCCTTTTTGTGAGGTATATATCAATGCTGAATAACTCTTTGAAGAATGTCTTCATGCAGGAGTGACTTAAGTTTGCAGCCAGCATAATACAGATATGCCTTATTATTGCAATGGCTTTAGCTTATCTATTATTAAAAGTCTCAATTATTTTGGCCTCAGTAATTTTAAATATGGTTGCAGAGAAATAGAAGTTGCAGTTGTGTTATCCAGGAGGCACTACTTTGAAGTTCATAAACTTTAGAAAGTTTTTAATTGGAGAGAGGAAGTTAACTTGAATGGTAAAACTAAATAGTGTACTGATTTTCCATGGGTGATTTCAACTTCACAAGTCATTCAGTTTATTTGAGCTCTTGTGAATCAGCAGAGGAGATTAATAAATTGACACCAAATGTGATCTTTTGTCATAGTCATAGAATCACAGAATGATTTGAGTTGGAAGGGACCTTTAGGATCATCCTGTTCCAACCCCCGTGCCATGGGCAGGGACACCTTCCACTAGACCAGACTGCTCAAAGCCCCATCAAACTTGGACTTGAACACTTTTGGGGATGGGGCATCCACAGCTTCCCTGGGGAACCTGTTCCAGTGCCTCACCACCCTCACAGCAAAGAAAAAGCCACTCTCCCTTGTCCTGTCCTTACATACCCTGGTCAAAAGTCCCTCCCCGGCCTCCTTGTAGGTCCCCTTTAGTACTCCAGGTCTCAGGAGAGCAGAGCAGAGGGGTAGAATCACCTCCCACATGAGCAAACCTTTAAAACTGTAGGGACTGTCATACTGGGTAAGACCTGAGCTCTGGGTAGCTCAGTATCTTGGATGCCAGTCAGCTGCTTCATATCACCTGCTGTGTGGTGGAATAGCCCCCAGCAGCTCTTTTCCTGATGTCTGGCAGTTGGGCTCCTTCTTGTTTAGAGTGCCTTCCACTGGGATTGATTGGATTTTGGAGCTTTAGCCATGGTTACAGGTGATTTTCCTGATAGCTCTGCATGATGTTATGGGTGTTCCAGTGCTTTCTGAGCCAGGAGAACTGCCCTGCCGTGTGGCCTGTGTCTGCTCAGATTCAAAGCTGCCTTCTGTGGATGGTGCTGGGAGGGTGATCAACATGGTCGGGGAGCAAGGTTCTCCCTGTGAGAAGCAGAGGGGCTAGCCAGCCCATCAAACCTGACTGCCTTGACTTCTGTGTTTAATGCTGAGGGCTGACAATCAAAGAGTGGGAATGGATGTTTCCTGGGGAAGCTGCCTCCAGAGAGGGACATGGGACTGCAAGTCAGGCTCTACATGAAAGAATCCTCAGGACGCCTTGGAGCTAACAAGGAAGAGAAACAGAAGATGAGAAAACACTGCACAGAGGTGAGATTTGAACCAACACAAAGATGGGAACAACCCTGGGGAAAAATGCTTTCAGACACTCTAGATCAAAGGATCTACACTGAAACCCAAAAGGATACATGAGCTTCAATTCCCCTTACTAACTCCTAGAGAAAGAGGTTATTGAAACTTTGACAGCAGATTTAGGAGCTCCATTATGAGAGGAAAGATTATTAGAAACCATCTGGAGAACTATCAGTAGAAACAAACTTTCTGATGGGAAAAAGCAGTTGCATGGCAGAGAAAACTAAGACAGGCTTGAATAGCTATCCCTGACTGCGTACAAAAGGGTTTGGCAATGTGGCCACTGACTGTGGGCAGCACTGACTGTTCCTTCTGTTCTGGTGTGCTGTTGGGTCTTGCTGGGGTTTTACCCTTTTCCTATCACTGATTGACTCTGGGATTGTGGGTTTGCAGGAGAGATGGCAGGACAGATGGCAGGACAGACATAGTTTGGGGGCTTGCCCTGCATCAGTACTCCTCAACACCCCAGCACTTGAGATCTGAACCTTTTGTCTAATGCTCCACTTAGAAGTCTCGGCCTCTGTGGGGAAGTGGGAGAAGTACAGCACTGCCCAGTCTGATTTCTATAGTTGTGGCTATAAAACAACCTGTGTGGTTATTGAATCCTTGGTTATGGGAAAGTGATTTTGAAAGCACTGGAGTTGTAGCAGCTACACCTTCCTCTTCAAGTTGCCTTTTTTTCCTTTAAGTTAGTTTGTTGGTACTGCAATTCTACCCATATCACAGTGAACAAAATTAAGTATAAGTAATATCTATTGGCTTGCTGCTCTTTTGACTGTACATTCAGCAGCGATGACAAAACTTTGTTGGTACCAAAGACTTCAGCACTTACATTGTCATTTATAGCTCACAGCAGAAATTCATGCCCTTGGGTGTTCCTGGCATCAACAGCTTCCCTTGAATAACTGCTGTTGCTCAGTTGTTAACACTCACACTGTATTTGGTGATGTCTCTGGGGCATAGCAGAGCTGATTATATAATTTACCACATCCTTATGTCCTGGATATAAGGATAAACCTCTTTCCCATGAAGACAGCCAGATATTGGAACAGGTTGCCCAGAGCTTGTAGTCTCTCTCCTTGGTGGCTTTGAATAGACTGGAGAAAACACAGAGTAATGTGGTCTGACTTCAGAGCTGTCCCTGCTTTGGACAGGTTTCTGGACTTGAGATCTCTTGAGAGATGCTTCTGACCTGAATTGTCCTATGATCCCACAAAGCTGGCACATTTGCTTGCAGCAAAATATTCCTTTCTAATGCAGTACATGGAATTCACCCAATGTTTCCATAAATCTCAACTAAGGAATCTAGGCTATGTGAATGTAGTCCTTAGCAAGCATGTAATTTCAAGGCTCTTCCTGCCATAGGTTCATTCACCCTGACTACTACTCTCATTTAGGGTCCTATGATTGAAAAGACCATGCTCCTCAGTTTTTTCTATGTCTAGATGCTGGTATTTCTCACTGAAACCTGTGAGGCTTCAAAAGCAATAGCATCCTTTCCTCAGGCACTGATTGCTCATCTATGACAAGGAGGACGTCCACTGTTCAGCTGATACTGCTTGGGCAGACACAGGCACTTTCTTCTCCAGCAGTAGAAAAGACAGACAAAAAGGACAGAAAGGATGGCAGATGTCATCTTTGTGGTTTGGGCACTCTTCCTTTTCTCCATGGCTCACATCTGGATCATTTGGATCATACCTTTGGACTCAAGAGGAAACAAACCACTGCAATGTTCATATGTGCCCAAGGGCAAGGGTTATTCCTAAGAGGCCAAGAAAAAAGCTTTTTGCTGGATTTGAAGGAACCCAGTCCCCTGTGTTCTTAGGATTGTGTTCATAGTGGCAGCTCTTGTCTCAGTAAACCCAGTGCCTTGGGACTTGACAAGAGCTGACACCACCCTCTGCATCAGGAAGCAGTTTCCTGTGTACCAGTGATTTCTCAGAAATTGTTCTAGGCTGGTGCCTGTGTGGGTGTTTTTGATCACTGTGCCTGGACAACAAAATCACTCCAATTTTGGTTGTTCAAGATGAAAATTGAATGCAAGGTCAAGTTTCTGTTTGGTACATAATTAAATTCACATCCTTTGGTTCATGTAAGCCATGAGCCTGAGACCACCTTTCAGACATATCTGTGTGCCCTGTACATCTCTACTCAGCATATATCTCCTATTCTTCTTTTGGCAAGGGCATTAGGAAATTCAGAAGAAAGCCCATATGTATGATCTTACCAGGGCATGGCCAACCCAGGCAGTTCATCTGTCCAGATGTCCTGAAGCTCACACTTTAATCTCCAACAGCATGGGCAAGTTGTTCAGTTTTTCTGAATGACAGCATCTCTAAATCTCACCTGGAATATTGGTTGGTGAGCTTCCACAGGGATGGCTTCTTCAAAGTCAAACCAAACTCCCCTAAGGTTTCATATATATAAGGTCAAATATTAAGAAAAAAAGTATGTGTGTGTGTGTGTGTGTGTGTGTGTGTGTGTGTGTGTGTGGAGTTTTCCACGGTGGCAGAACACTGTGGTATTTCTTAGCAGAGTCAGACATTTGTAACAGATGCATGTACGCTCCCAGAGCAGAGTGTATATGGCCAACACATCTCCAAGAGCCAACTCTGAGGAACTAACCATTCTTTCCCAATTAAATATCAAAAATGAGGAATGTTGGATGGTTTAATCAGACCCACTGTATAATTTACTCTGGGGTAGACCATTCACTTTTCTTTCCAAACTTGTCTCTGCACAAGAGCTTTTCTTGATCCCTAATTCTTCTCCTCTGTCTTATCTGAAATGCCATTATTCTCTGTGGGAGGCGTGACCAGAGCCTCACATGGCAGTGCAGGCAGAAGCACTTCTGCCTGCTTTGAACCACCACAGTCATCTCTGTTGTCTCCATCCCTGCCTTTCAGAAACTAGAAGAGCTTGTTAGGTTTTTTTAACAAAACTGCTGAACTGTCTCCTGTAATACCCTATTATCCTATCCTGCTGCAATGTACTGCTTTTGATTTTTGCTTGGCTGCTTTGCTAGCAAACCCCTTTTGCATGTATATGTACTGCGCTGGTGTGCCAAGAGGCGACCAGAGATATGTCCACCCTGCTACGTGTTTGGCAGAAACATACCAATCCTTTTATCACCAAACAAGATGTCATTATAGCCACCCTCTGACCTCTCCCTCAGCAAAATGAGGCTCTGAAACAAAGGCAGGTCTCCAGCCCGTCCTGTTAGAGTTAATGAGGAAAACTCGGGGAAAGTCAGCGGTGCAGGAGCCGTTCCGTTCCTGAGCCGGCGGCAGCCGAGCGGGGCTGCGGTGAGTCAGCACGGGGGACGCGCCGCGCCGCCGGCAGCGAGCGCTCCGCGGCTTGGCACCGCACCGGCTGCGCTGTGTCACGGCTCGGCAGCGATGGATTCACACCTCGCCTAAGCTGGGCACTTCTTGCGCGGTTATCCTTGCACCTCCCTCAAGTGCGAAGTAGAGGGAGAGCGTTTACAAACACCGTCTTTGAGTGTGGGGATTCAGGATGTGTGCCAGCAGCTCGTGTCAGCTTTGAGCCTCCGTTTTCCTGTGTCGTGGGGCTCAGAGAGGGCAGATGAGTGCTTCCCATTAGATACTCACAGACACCAAAAATAGACGCTCCATTACTGCAGCATGCTAGCTGACAGTAATGATAGGTCTCTGCTTACTAGTTCAGTTACATACTGGCAATCTGGCCTCTTTGCATGCTTTATTTCTCAGGTATTAATTGCAACTTCCACTTAGCACCCCCAGCCTAAATCACTGCACTGTCTGTTGCAGCGGTCAGACATTTACTTATTTTTGCTTTTATTATTAGCATGAGCAAACTCAATTACAGGCGAGCAGGCATGCATACACAAACACACAGTAGTAGGTCTGTGCTGATGTTCTTAAAGATACACATCTGCTGATACTAAAAATAGCTCCTTGTCAGCAGCTTGGTAATTTTAGGCTCAATGAGAATTCATCCCCATGGTAACTGTACAGTTGTTGAATCATTTATTATTTGAGCTTCAAAATCACAACAGTGCCGGCAATTTTCATCCTCCGAACATTTTAAGGACCTTTTGCAGTGTTGCAATACTCCTTGCTCCACACCATCAATATTTATCAAGCAAACAGCTGTGGCCCTTGAACTGACTACCTGCTTCTTCTTGGACATAGTGGGGCTGGGATACTCGATAGCAGGATGACAGTTTAAATAAGTTTCACTTTTGCGATAACAGCAGCCCCGTGATGTGGCTGTTTGGCCAGGGATGGTACATACGAAGCCCTGCAAATTCCCAACTGGCAAAATGAAACTTTTAAGTGTCAACCTAAGCCTCGGTCTTGGTCTCGAGAGCCAGAAAACAAGATATCTCAGGTCTCTGTGTTGCAAGAGGTTTTGTAGATAAGAGGCTGTTAGTTTTTAACCTCTCAGATAGATGCTGTTGACCCCAAGCCGGTGGGGGGGACACACTGCCTGGCTTTGTGGAGATAAAAGCTGTTTGCACTTTCCCTTGCTTGCAGATAATGCTCATTAGCCATCTTGTGCTAAACCCAAGAGAAGTCAGACCACTAGGCTAGCAAAGAGTAAGGTGAAACTCAGGTTCCCTGAGACCAGGGGTTGCTCAGACTCTGCTGTCACAGAGTCTCCAGGGAGTGGGACGCGGGTAAGCTCTGCAGGGTGGGGCAGGAGGTACAGAATGAATACTGTCAGGTTTGAAACAACAGAAATCACTCAGCAGCAGAAACACTTCCATTGCACAGAAATTGCAGTGAAATGGAGTGCCCGAGACTGATGTCAGGATGGTCTAAATCACAGACACCAGCTCTCTCACCAGCTGCACGCATGACTTTTGCTGCACTGTTGCTGGCCCTTAGATTTACTGGAGTGCACAGTACAGAGAGAGCTGTTACGTTTTAGGTAGAAGAGGTTCAGTCCCTTTTAGTCTGACAAACTGGGATCTGAAAGACTGACCCAGAAACACAGACGCCATTCCCAGGTGCCAGCAGTTGTAACGTGATACACTTAACAGAGCTGATTCTCCTGGGTTAAAACATTGTAGCTATTACACACTGTCACGACTGATGCCGTATTTTTAGATCAAATGCACTTTAATTGTGTGAGCTTTTAAGAAGCTCTTGGACAAGGTAATCTGCAAGGTGCTTTGAAATTGCCTTTCGTCTTATTACTTCAGTTGAGTTGAACACAACAAAATAAGAACGTGCAGGCGCCTTTTACAGCTGCTGTGCAGCTGCCTTCTACCTTAAGCAGCTTTCTGTAAATCTGTCAGTACCCAAAGTGTGTTGTGCATCACCCTGGCGGGATTTGTCAGGTGATCCTGGTGTGCACTGCAGGGAGAGCCAGCGTCTGCCATCAAGGAAAGCTCAGTTTCCCCTCCAGTGCAAGTGTATGATCACCACTGATGTCAGTTCAAGTCACCTACATGCCAAGAGACAATACAGTGGTTTTCTCACAGAAAGGAGCAGGGGAAAGTGGCCCATCCACAAACCAGCCCCCAGCTCTGAAGTTGTCTCCTGGAGAAACGGTAGTTTATTCTTTATTCTTTATTCTTTTCTTTATTCTTTGTTCATTCTTGCATCTGGTTCCTCAGTCTGCTCATTTAATTAAACCAGAAATGTCCTTCCTTCCAGTTGGTTCAGCTGCTGTACATTTATCCCAGAGCACATACAGAGAGGGATTTGGAAGACACTGCCTTTTTGTATTTCCACCTACCAGGCTCCATCTTCTCAGGCTGTGAAGTGCTCTCTGTGGCCGCAGCCTCAGCTGGTGGAGGCCACGCCAAGTCTCATTGTGCCACACACAGACATGTCAATAGCAGAATTACTTGCTTGTAGCAACAAAAAAGCTGGTTACAGCTCATAGGTTTTAGAATGAGTTGGGAGGTGAAGAAAATCACCTTCACAGTAGGCCAGAAGTGGAGTTTATTCTCAAACCCTTTGTGGCCAAGAGCTTGGTTTCAAGTTTTCAGTTTTTCCCTCTTGCCACACAGTGCTGGATGGGTGGTTTGATTCTGCCCAGCAGGGTGCTACCCATGAAGATGGGGTGGCTGTGCCAGAGGCTCCCACCTTTTCCCAAACATTGTTTTCCTCTTTTTTCCTGACAAAGGATGAAGATCTGAGTAATGACCTCAAATATGCTGTTACTGCCCTGAGGTGCACAGCCAAGCGCAGCACCCGGTTTTACATTGTCACTATTCATGTATTTTTACCTTGTCATCCCTTTTTGATCCTGCTTGGAGAGCAGTGGGGGAAGAACACGCACAGTGATGTTGTGTGACGCTCCAGCGCCATTGCAGACCAAGGGCCCCCACAGCCCGTGAGCTCCCCGGGTGGTTGTAACCCAGGGTACCTGCACAGCCACCACCCACGGTACCTGCATGGTCAGAAGCCTTCACCAGGCACCAGCAAGGGTGTCACTGAACCTGCAGAGCAGCTGCAATTGGTGACCACGTATGGAAAGGAGACACAGCCTGCCTGAGACTTTGAGTTCAGGTTGGGTTTGAAACTTTGGGTACAGACTCCTTGAACATAGGCTGCTTTTTAACCTGAAGTGAGAAAGAAATAATGAACATGTCATGCCATTCCATACCATTTTTGCAGTCGCTGTCAGAAAAAGAATCAAGTGTTAAAGCTTGTGTCTCAAGTCTACCTCACTAGTTTTTTCCATCTGGTTGTAAGTGTATTTCATGGATGGCTCACAAGCAGTGGGGTGCTCTAGTAATGTCACTCTGTCACTTTATGCTTACTTTGTGACAGCTTTTAAGTGACATTTTTTTCCACGTAATATGCCTTCCCACTTCACCTGAAGGCAGACTTGCATAGGCTGAAACTTTTTAATACACGGGCCGCTTTGTTCTGTATTTGGTCTGAATCTTGCACTCCAAGTTACACATCAGTCTCCTAAAAAACGCAGGTGAAGCGCTGCTGTGCACCTTTTCATGTGGTGAGCACGTGCCAGACGCTGCTGCTGCTGCCTGAGGAAAGCCAGGACTGCTGGGGAGCTTGCAGCACACACACCCTCCTCTGTAACCTGATGCTAGCTTTGATGTAGGGGCTGAGACTGGAAGCTAACCAAAGCCATGGGTGATCCTTTGTTTCGTGGAAGCCGGAGGAGCAGATGGAGGGACACACGGACAGCACGGACAGAGAGCCAGCAGCCTCTGGATTGTAGCAGCCCATGAACTGCCCCTGTGCATGGAAGGATGCAAGACATGGGATTTCGTGTTGGAGATCTCAGAGCAAGCACTCAGAAAATCCCATTCTGCTGCTGATGCTTCTTTATACAATGATGGATAGATTCTGTCTACAGGCACCAATGTGTAGCAGCTCTCTAAAAAGCAAACCAGGCTTGCTGATTAAGTAGGCCATCTTTATTTTTCTCTGCACTCATTTCTGTACATTCTCATTTCATTCCTGTGCTGTTATGGTGGCCTCTCACTGCTAAGTGCACTTAAATGTGACTGCAGCCATGTGAGAGGACTGTTCTCTTGTCCCTTTCTCCCTCTGTCCCTCCCCATCAAGGATCTCACGGCAGCTGAGTTCATACAGCCTCAGCTCCTGCCCAAACCTCCCAAACACCAGCAGCAACCCACAGCAGGGCCTCAGCACTCCCCCTCCAGGCTCCCTGAGTGTGGCGAGCCCAGGTCCATTCTGTTATTACCAGTCAGGCTCACAAATCAGCATGAGATCAGTCATTAATTGCTTAGGCAGACAAGTCTTGTAGCTTTTGCGGTCCAAACCACTCCTGCATTTGATTTCTCTTCTGTGGTGCAACAAGACTGGGTGGGATAAGCTTCTTCCACCTATTTGCCCATCACAGGAAGTCTTGAGTGAGTGTGGGATGATTTGATGTGCTAGTGCTATCATCAGGGTGAGAACCTCCAGCTGAATTCCCTCAGGTCTTCTCAGGCTGTTTCATTGCCTGTGATGCTCTAGTGACAGACCTGCGTTGTTGATGGTGCTCCTTGGTTCCGCACTGGTCATTCCTGGCTCGGCACTGGGGGGTTCCCTTGCGTGTGCAGCCACCACTGTTCATCCAGTTCCAAACTTCGTTCAGTAATACCCAACTATACAGTAGTTAAAGATCTCCATTGCTTCTCTATGCCCAAGAATGCCATGGACCCTCAGAGCTATGCCCAGGACCCAAGGTGATGTGTGGTGGCACAGGGCTGGGTGCAAGCATGGCTGGTGAGGAAGAAGGCATTTTCAAAGGGGGTTGCTCTCATACTATGAAATCATGACCCCAAGATATGATTAGGGGTATAGCTTGTAGGCAGAAGTGATATCTTTCATTAACTGAAGACACAAAGTTGAAAAAAAACCTCAAAGTTTGGGTGTGACAGGGTATGATATTTCTGTGTTTCAGACAGTTTATGATAGGCAATGAGAGCCAGTCAGGGTACGGCTTACTGGAATTCATGTGGGCTCCTTGCTCAGCTATGGCCACTCAATCAGTCACCTCCCTCAAGCCCAGCCAGGCTGATGTGTACAGCCACATTTCTCACAGGACTAAATGAAGAAGGGGGATTAGTATTTAATAACTTTTCTCAGTGCAGTCACAGTCAGCTTTTTCAGCTGTTTTCCAGCTTGGTTCCGTAGGCAGTGCTTTGAGCGCTCCCTCGCTCCTCGTCCTTTCAGTGGGGTTTGCTGCAACTCTGTTTCTGCAGTGTCTCATTGCAGGAGCTCCCAGAGCAGACCAGAACCACATTCCCTGGGAAGATGCAGGTAGTACACCAAGGAACTGCCACACGACATGCAAGAGCCACAGGAGAACAGTTTTTATCACCACGCTCCATTTACACCATGAAAACAATTTTTTTTCCTTTGTTTCCTTTCGTACAGCATGACCTTCCATCAGCTTCACAAACCAAGCAGGGCAGAGGTGGCAAAGGTGGGTGAAAGCAAGCTCATCTTGCTTACACTCGCTCTGACTGCCCAGACTTGTTTGCCAAGTAGCCTGTCTGTGACCTATGGTGTGTAAAAGGATCGCTTGGCTCCTTTCTGGGTGAGGATACAAGAGAGCACAGTTGTTTACATGTCCCTTCAAGTGACTGACGATTTAACAACAACAACAAAACAAGGAGTTTGTATGGCTCCAGGAGCTGACCGTGCCTGTTTGAGCACATGCTGAAATAACCAGTTGTTTTGAGGGGGTGGCAAGCCCAGCAAACACAGGCTCCTTCCCCGAGTACAGCACCAGAAAGGGACATGGTCTGGATGGGCGATGCTGGGGACTGGACCATGCCTGCTCTTTGTTGCCCTCTCTCCTGGGGCAGCACTTGGACATTTGCACAGGATGGTTGCTGCTTTGGGTCTCCTTTCATCCCCGCTCCCTCCCAGTGAGGGGCACAGCCCAACTCTACCCTATTCCCAGCGCCAGAGAGGCCAAGGAGGTGACTCTGGGAAGAGCAGAACAGGGCAGAGATGGGAGCATAGAAAAAGAGAATTCAAACACATGAGCAATAGATCCACATCTCAAGTTCAATCAATACTCTTAACCTCAAGAAAGTTACATTGTGGAATTGGACTTTACTGATGGAGTCTCAGGGTTTCATGCTGAAATAAATAAAATTGCCTCTGGCTGAGAACCTGCCTAACTGAGATAATGGAGATATTAAGGGATAGCAAAGCTGTGAGATTTGCCAACTAATTTTGCAAAAAGAAAACAGAACACGCACACTTCCCCCCCTTTGTAGGAAACATTTCTAGTTTGTTTTCTAAACCATAGACACATTATAACAGGGAAATAATGTTCTATTCAGCTTAAGTTTAAATGATATTTGACATTGTAATGAATTTAAACAGACATATTGAAAAGGAAGATAAAGGATTCAGTTCTGAAAATACAGAATCCAAAAATTCCCAAACATGAGAGAGCTTGTGAAAAATAGCAAAATGTATATGATCTGAGTTGGGGGCTAAGATGTTCAGCTAACTTTATAATATTAACTTCATAATATCTGAGGTCAGGGTCCTAAGAAAAAAGCAGTATCATCACAAAGAGGAACATCTGAAGAGGACATCTTGTCCACATCTGTGCCTGACAGTGGGACCAGTTACACCAGTGCCATTTCTGATAAGAGCTTGGCCAACCAGTCCCAAAAGATTACCAGGGTGGAGACTGTGCAGCCTCCCCCAGCAGTTCAGAGCAGTATTTAACTACTGCTGGTAGGAGAAGGTTTGTTCTGAACCCTTAATCCCTACCTGTAACTCCACCCCTTGCTCCTGGTCCCATGCACAATGGGAGGAATTTTTTTCTTCTGTCTGTGTAGCCAAATTTTTTAATATACTGTTCTCATACCTCTCCCCAGCCTCCTTTCACCAAAGTAAGCAATGCTAATGCCTTCAGGAGGTCTGTTTTCACATTGCCTCTCTTCACGCTGCAGTTTTTGAGCAAATTGTTGGTTATAAGTTTTTGCTGAAGTTTTACAGTTACAATGTAAAGAATACTTGGAAAAATACAAAGGTATCCCAAACAAGAAGCCTCCTTAACCCAACATTAAGTTTGTTTTTGCAAAAGTATTTAATTATTTTTGCATTCAGTTTGTGATTTACCTTTCCAAATCTCTTCTGGCCTAGTGCTTCCCATCCCCTCATTGCCCATCTCTATTTGCACACTTGAGATATTTCTGCACAGTTAATAGGCAACAATTCTATTCCCCCATCACTGCCCTAGTGGCTTATATAGGCTAATTTTCCTTATGCATAACTACTAATTAATTATGTAGCACAAGTACAAAAGGCAAAACCATTTTCTCAGAAGGAAAAATTTGAAATGCCATTTAAAAGTATTTTCCATCGACTAATCATGTTCTACGTACTCATGTTTACAGAACAGTGATTTAAAAAAAAAGGCTCTGTCAAATACTTTAGACCGTATCAGTATGAAGTTTTCCAGGATAAAATGTAAATCTACATTACTATGGCTGTAGTGAGTGGAGGAAGGTTGCATAGAGGAAAGAGAAAGGCAAAGAAGAATTAAAGGGGGGGCAAGATTGAGTTTTTTAAATTAGACACTAGAAATGAGATTATCACTTGCCGTGTCTGGAAGACTTTTTCTACTTTGTCATCCCCATCACCCTCTTGTTTTTTCTTCCCTTGTACTTATTTTCAGGAAGACCAAGGCACTGTTGTGGATTTGGGTTCATGGAACTAAAAACTCCTACAGCACCACCTACCTAAAAGTGCTTGTATTCCTCAGTTCTGCAATATTTATTTTGAATGTCTCAACCTATCCAATTTGCCACTTTTAGCCTCATACATCTCTTTATTTCAGGGTTTCCTTCACCCTTTCTTCAGCACAAATGAGGATTATAATTGCCATGGAAAGGTGTAGTGATCTACTCTTGTGCCTGAAGCCCAGTTCCAGGGCAGGCAGGGAGACCACAGGCTGCTAAAAGACAACTGTTCTTTTAAGAGCATGATTTCATGCATGATAAGAGACAATACAGCATCTGATTTCTCTGGTAAGAGTGACAATGGTGGTACTGGGTTACTTGCTTGGTCCAGAGAGACCAAGCTCAACCTACCAGCTCTGACTGACCCTCTCTTAAAGCAGACCCAGGCACTGGGTCTTAACTACAGGTCACATTACTTTTCTTGCATAGAAGACAGTCAAACACCAAGAAGGGTGGGGAGAGCATGAAGTCAAAATATAAAAGTAGGACCATAGGAGAGAGGTTAACTGCATTTCTCATTTTCTGAGTATGCACTGTGATCAAAGTTTGAAAATGCCTACTCCTGTAAGCCTTTTAAAATTTAAATACCTGAGTGCATAGGAAAAGCATACAAGATAAGAATCAGAGACAAAGCATTTAACATCCCACACATATTTTTACAAAGTTACAGCATTTTTTTCTTAGATAATCCATTTTACATTTCTAATTATTTCTGCACTGTGTAAAATATGCCCGCATATAAAGTTTACAGTGGCTTCTTCTGCAGAGATTAGACAACTATATGCAAGACAAGAGATTCTTTTATTAAAATGTCAAATGCAAAATTAGAGGTTGTAAAACACTTTAATTAAAAAGGACAATTTTAAACTGTGTGCAAAATTATGTAAAAAATACTTTTTTGCTGTTTCAAAGAATGAAAGAGATCAGATTTGTACGTTCAGGCTTAATTATTTTGTTTTAAGAGCAGCTTAATACTTTCTTCATCAAGCAGAAACACCCTGAAGGACTTGCATGATTTCAGCACCTGTGCTCTCAGTGAAGGGCTTAGTGGTCTGTGTGCGTATGTCTGAAAATTGTGCATGAACTTTAAAACAGTAACAGATCCATCTGGTCACTGCCAGAGTTCTGGTGGTTTTTCTCTTGAGCACAATTGGCTTGAAAAGCAGTAAAGCTGGAAACTAAATCAAAACCTCCATCTAGGCTCGTTATGTTTGTTCAAAACATCAGAAAGGGTAGAGGAATCTGCATGAAAGAGTTGTGCAGGTCACTGAACATCATGATAAAAGCAAATACTAATTTCTTGATTTCCTAAATTTAAAATCCTTACAGAAGAGCCAAAGCTTTCGTTTTCACCTTACACACACACAATTTAAATTACATTTTCTACTAAAGTTAAGAGTGCTTCACTAAGAGTATACCAGAATTTATTCCCTATTACATGACCTTTTACCTTTGGAGGTGAAGCTTTACAATCAAGTCCAACATAGCAATGCCATTACTATCTCTCAGTGCCTGCTTTGGCTACTTCTACCTTCCTGTCTCTGGGCCAAAACAGGTACTAGCACTGCTAAGCTGTAAACTGGCTGAAAAACACAAACCCCGTGAGTTTTTCCAGCTGGATCAGCTTTCTGATCTAGTCACTGGATGGCAACACAACAAATGGATGGGAAATGATGGAGAATAGTTTAGGCCAGGAGTCTACTAAACAGCTCATTATGGCTCCGACCGTCAGTGCAGAGATGGGATTTCGCGTTATCAATCCAGCCCAAGGCCAGCTTGTTACACAACGTGCTGAGATGGTCACTTTTACACATGCAGAAGTAGCACACTTGGAGCAGACGACAGTGAGGTGATGCTGCAGGTAAAGATTTTGACCAGAAATAGATTACACTGTGGGCTAGGTTGTCTGTGTCAAAAGCAGAAGAATTAGATAAACCGGACAGTTTTGTTGCTATTTTTCAGAGGGGAAGATGAAAAAAGGAATAGAGGAAAGAAAGGGGCAAAAAAAGCTGATCGCTTTTTTGACTATGTATTTTTTCAAAGACTAGAGATTACTGAAGCATTTTTCACAAATACATTTCTGTATCTTCCTCTAAGACTATAACACAATAAATCACATAGTCCATCGATACACTGCTTTGCAATTCAACTTGCATTTTTCTGGACAAATGCTTTCTGGGTGACTTCACCCTTTGACTGTGCCTAGACAGAAGATCAAGTAAACCAAATTTGAAAGGCTGAAGTGTCCTGATTAGAAAGCTCACAAAAGCAAGAGATTTATTATCTTGTAATAATAAGATTATTATTATAATCTGCCACTATACAAACTACTTCATTGCTGCAATTTTACACCAGTGTGAAGCTTAGACATTGGATTCTGTAGTTACCTAACAAAGTGGCTCATTCTGTGTAACCAATACCTCATCCTAGTGCATTGCTAGGAGAGTAACATCATCTCCACACTTTGCACCACAGAGAAAACTGGCTCTGAGAAGCTTTCTGCAGGCTCTCAGTACTAATATTAAAGCTTGAAGTAGCATGCATTTGAAGCCCTAGGAAACATGCAAAGCTGCAGCCCTTAAGATGACTGTAGTAGTTAAAATCCTTTATATTTTGGCTTTCATAGGGTTTTACGTGTTGCAGTGTGACATTCTGGACACAGCAAAGCCATGCCACCTTCTCAGGGCAGCAAATGACATTATGTTGAGTATGGGGGTTATCTGAATAAAACACTGATACCCCCAAACCCTATCTCTTGGGGTTTGTGATCCTTACCTTCACTAAAGAAGTCTAACTGCTGAGGCCTTTAAATGCAAGTCCATTCTTTGGACACTGTCCTGGCTGCATCATTTGTGTGTACAAGTCCATCCTCTGCTGCATATTACAAACACAAGTTAAGACAGAAGCAATCAGAAGCCAAACTAGTGCAGAAGACAGTCAGCAGCTGACTATGCAACCTTTCTTAGCCGGGCAGATATCAAAGTTCAGGCTGCAGAATTGGGCATTCATAATGCTCCCATCACCATGGCATTAAGAGCAACTCAACAGAAACACTGGAGTAATCAGCTTTCCCTAACAGCACAACACATGAGTACACACAGGATCTTGCTGAAGACCACTGTCTCCAGACTCTGGCAGCCCCAACTGACTGATCTCAAGAGAGCATCCCTGGAGACAAACACCTCCTGCACAGCCACACACACCCAAAGTCTCTAAAGGAAAAGTTAACAAGTTCACTACTAAATAGATTTGCATAGACCACTTAGCCCTAAAGTTGTCCTAATGCTGAAGGATGTCACTGGCTTCTCCTACTTACTCTACAATTTTATGAAAGTAAAAAAAAAAAAATGCTAAGAACTCACTCCTCCAAGAGCTCATACTTCTTGCTCAAAGCTATTTCAATGATTTTGCTTTATCTCCTGAGCATGGCATCAAGCACCTAACCACTTCAATCACCATTTCAATGCTATTTCTTATACCTGGGATAACCTCTCCACACTAGAGAGGTAGCTCCCAGATGATCTCCACTTCTGTTCTCCCAGCTTAGGCTATGAAAACATAATGAGAAAATTTCTACGGGGCTCTATCAGTCTTCCCTCTGCATCCTTACATCGGTGTTTCAATCCTCAGCTAAGCTGGTATTCATGAAGACTAAGTTTAGCCCAAAGGCTACTGTCTCAAGATGCCTTGTGGAGGAGTCCTCCCTCCATCTGAGTCCTACAGTGCTAGCCTGTATGCCATCTCTCTAAATTAAAGCCCATCTTGAGTGCCTCTGTAGCTTCCAAGTCCAGTAGGCACATTTGCCCCCAAGCATGTTCTCACCAGTTTTCAGTCTTGTCCTCACCGAGTTCCCACTACTTGCAAAGCCCTGAGCCATCTTTATGCAGCAGAGTATGGAAGGGAATAGTTTCATCACAGCAGGTAACAAGTAAATCCAGCAGACAAGCCATTACTGGACACAATACATAGATGTTTATAGCCTCCCTTCAGAGAAACCTCTTCAAGGTGTTCCAGGAAGTAGACAAAATTGACTGAGTTTTAATATTGCTGCTTCTACAGGGAACAGCTGTCCATGTCTAGAGAGAGAGCTGCTTTTCCTTTTTCCATAGGAACTGCTTATAATGCTTGTTTATCCCCACAACCGCATTTCCAGATACCTTTGTGACAACATCTTCACTGGTGGTTCCACTAGATAGCAGAGATAGTCTGGTGCCAAGGGTAACACTTGAAATCATGTGTCAATTTTGAAGCTATTGTCAGAAAAAACAGCTGTAGGTAAGACTTCATGCCATAGAGTAGCATCTTCATACAAACTTACCACAACACTTCCCACTAATCATTTCCTGTATGCCCTTTCTGTTACATTAGTAGTCACACTAGTTCCTAAAAAACTACTACCACAGTCAATACACCTTTGTACTACCCAGATTCTCAAACATAAGATCCAAGGGTCAGCTTATGACACTAATGAAGCTGAAAGTAAGTCTTCCCCAACTAGCACACCATTCAGCGTTGGAACTTACAGCCATCACATGCTGTCTCCAACCTTTTTCTTAACGTGGCTATAGAATAAGGATATGAATCCATGGCAGATATGCCCATCTGCAGTTTGGATGCAAGCTCCAGGTCGGTATCTGCCAAATACATCTGGGGATGGAACTCCCCACAGCTGCCAGCAAGGCAGTATTTGCTTCCATTTTCTTATGTTTCATGGGCTGTTTAGACACAGCCTCTTTTGTGGTCAATGGCAACTGCCAGATATTAAAAGTTAGTGCCAAAAAGGGACAGGCTTGTCTTGTTTTAAAGCAATATTAATGCCACAACAATGTAATTTATTCAGGAGTGATAAAGACAAATTTTTTTTACACCTGAAATATTCAATCTGTAGATATTAGAAATTTTGATATTCTTTTTCAGGTCTTTCACAGCTTTCCTCAAAGGCTAAGGGTGCTACCTGCTCCGACTCCCTATGAGAAGATAACATATGGACTGTTCCCAGCCAGTTTTGTGTTTGCCCAGTCTGAGGGGTGACAACCTCCCAGAGGAACAGCAGCAAGTGACTTAGAGTGGTCATGTCTCCAGATGGAAAAGAAGTCACTAGAAGACAAATGAAAACATAGTGAAAGGTGTCCAGGCAGGCATACAAGACAAGTATTCCAGCCTATATTTGCTAATCAAACAAGCCTCACGAATAAATACTTGCATGTTTTACATTAGGCTAGACAGAATTTCTACAGTTGTTCTTAGTAGGCATATACCAGTATATAATGATGCAGTGCAAGAGCTTAAACTCTTTATATCCATCTAATTCTTGAAATCAAATATTATATGAAGCATTTCCCAATGCAAACCTTTTTTCCTTAGGAATTGATCCTTCTTGGATCTCATCAACAAGTGTATTGGATTTTTTCCAGTCCATATTTCTGAGATTGTTGTATTCTCCAAAGAATCTCAAACTAAAACACAATTAAGTTTCAGAAAGCAGTTTTGGATGCAAGAACAAGTTTTCACACGTTCTAAAGGTTGATGTTGGCATTCAACCAGCATTTATACACCTCAAGGGATCCCAAATATTCATCACTAAAATATTATGTGGAAACATTGAGGTTCACTGTCTCTCCTGATTTCCTAACAAGTTTTTCCATTATACATTTGCTTAACAGATACCAATATCCAGAAGGAAGCTGTGGTTTATATTACAAGTGGGTGTGAGTTGGGAGCAGTCAGCATACATAACCAAGCAGGTTTTCAGATCTCTGCCAAGTATCCTGCAGGTCCATCAAGAGAACCACAAACATACCCAGCACTATTTGCACTTAGGAGCAAATATGTGCATAGACACCATCTAGAGGTTTCAGTTCTCTCCCTGCAGATTTTCTATCCCTATTTTTCCTTTGACTTTTTTAAATCTGTAATCCTGGAATTTTTTTGTTTTTGAAGTATAACTATTTTCTGCTTTGTCACAGACACTGACAATATCCTTTCATCAAACTACTGATTAGCAGCTTCTATTAATTTCAGGACTGTAAAACAGGTTCTGATTGCAAGTTAGTCTTACTTCATATCCCTTACTCTAATACTCAGAGGAGCACTAGCAGTGAAAGAGACCTTGTCAGACTCATCCATTAAGCATTTCAAGATTAGGTTATTGCCCCTCTTTTCTAGGTCTAGGAAGCCCAGCAGACCTAGAGCATCTCTGCAGCACCCCCAAAGTGAGATCCTCTGACTGAAGCCAGCAGGAGGAACAGAAAAAGTAAAGGGTACACATTACCAAACAGCCTTCAGAAAAACTCAAACATTTGACAGATTATCCCAGACTTCAGTGAACAGCAGATCATTTTAGAAACTGGTAGGGATTTTCAAATACTCCTTGGGCTGGTTGACTATAATGTGCATACATACACAAGCTTACAGCATAATGCCTATAATGTTCACTACCGGAAAGCAGTCCATGAGGAAATGCAGCTTCAAATATAAAGCCTTTTTAGAAGTGGTTCATACAAAAGTTAATAGTAAATTTTGTGGTATAACCACCAAAGTTGAAAGTTTTAACACAGTACTTTGTTCACAAAAACTAACAGGACTTGTTGTTAGCAGAAGTATTTACATAGCCAGAATAATTTTCCTGTTCCAAGACTGGAATGTTTATCCACATTTAAAGAAATGCTGCATGACTTGACAAAGAGCAGAAGTAGGAGCACTAAACCATCAAGTCACCTGTTAAAGAAACACTTAGATCTCTATGACTATATAATCATGGAGGAATATCACAGATGTCATTCTCAACAAGGATGACTTTTTTTTAATAAAAAAATAAAAGCTTTCAGCTCTAAGAAATCCGATTCCAAGATCAACCCAGCTCTATCCCCGGAAACACCCAAAGCTCCTTCAATACAGATGCCTTCCCCACATTTAACCAGATAACCTGCTGCCCACTCTGCCTACTGAAATCAACTTCCAAGCTGGATAAGGTCACGGTAGCAACAACAGTAAGCAGGGGGAACGGATCCAGAAGCTCCTCCACAGAAGACTGCAATAGTCTGCCCTGGGTAGTGCCGGGACTTTCAACACACCCCTGTAAAAGGCTGCTTCTGAGTAAAGCATCCAGCAATGTATCTTGGTGCCATGAATAACCTGAGATCATTGCAAATGTTTTAAAAAGCCACCTGCATTGATGACACACATGCCTTCAGGCACAACAGGCTGATCTCTCCCACCACTGAACCTTGCTGTAAATAGGCAAAAGGAAAAACTATACTGAAACTGATCTCTGCATCAAGCTTGCACAATGTTGCTGTAACAATTAATCCCTCATACAAATCCAAATGTTTTACTAGTTAGCAGAGGAACAGTCAGAAGATGACAGTAAGAGCTATTACCTGAAAATCAAGTCATTGAGTACATTAAGGAAACAAAAGGAAGAAGTCCGCACCGGTCTCCATGGCAGCATTTTGTATGGTGGGCTGAGTAAAAACTTGGACACCACTACCAGCAACATTTTCACAGGCTTACCAGCTTTGAAGAAAGGTGGTGTTGGTTTGGATTTTTAATTTAAGTAATTTTACTATCCTGATATCCAGATAGCTGTTGATGAGAGCATTACTGTTCTGCTGCTTTTACACACCATGGCAGTCTTACTAATTAAAATCTACAAATGAAGGGATAATGACAGCCTATGGAGGCATGCAACAATTAGTCTTTGCTGCTAATGCACTCTTCCTCTAATGAAATATGGACTAGTTAAAGGCATCCCTGCTGCTCTAATCCTTGGCAAGCTACATTTATTTTGAAAGTGCATCATGAAGTGTCCCCCAAACAATCATTCTGGTGACAAATTTGTGTCATTAACTAAAGAGTTAAGGTTATTTTGACAAATTCATTACGGAGAGCAGCTCAACGGAACAAGGACAGGTAATGAAGAGTCCCAGGTTCAGACACTCGATTTAAAACACTTGAACTCCATTTGCTGGACAGCAACTAAAAGCCACCAATAGACTTTTATATCCAGAGAGCCCACCACTGCAGATGTGTTTTCATGCAATCCAAGCTGACGTACTTAGCATAAAAATAATCATAAAACCAAAATCACAATAGCTTAAGAGCTGTGGTCCAGAGTGTTGATGTGATGCTGTTAGTACAACTAAAAGAGGTTTTGTTTCTGGCTGCTTCTGTTCTCCATCTGTGACAGAGCTCCCAGGCTAAATACACATATGGTTGTTTCCTAACCCAGTTCTGTCAAGTGGTGCTGGTTAGCCAGACACAGAGACATGTAAACAAAGCAGCTGGCAGCAGCTCTGAATGGTATCGCCCACTTGTTCCTAGGTTTGCCAGTTCTAAAATCCCTGTAACTTAATCGTGCTTCAATAAGGATATGAGCAATAATCAAGGTTAGAAAAGACTCACTTTGTTTCTCATGATGATCATTATGGAGAATCTGATTCATCACAGAACAAGTGAGACTTTTTTCTAACCTTGATTATTGCTCAGATTGGTCATTTTACTTTTATACATACTTCTGCGTGTATGCATACATAAATATTAACACTATATATCTGTTGCATATGTATATATTTCTACAAGGTTATTAGTGTATAATGAGAAAACCCATAGCTTATCCATAGCAGGAAGACACATAAGCAGACATGAGAACACTAAGACATTACCCTGTATTTCCTTGTGCAGCAATTGCCCGAATCATATCTTTATCACATAAAAAGACCTTTTAACTCAAACCACTCCAATGGAGAGAGCTGTACACACTGGCACATCAGGGGGATAACCCCAACTTAGCCACTATTAGACAAACACATTGGAACAGACCCACACTCTCAAGCAGTACCTGTATCTCTCAAGACAAATCCCACAAAGGTGTGAACAAACAAGTTTACCTACCCACCTTGGTTCAACAGCACAAGAATTTACCATAGGACACAGAACACAAGAACACTCCTCCAGTTATTTTGAGTTCAAGGATTTCCTAAGCCAGGTGTGGTTTCTGTGTATTCACTAAGTCACAATGAATTTCCTGGCATGGAATTTATCCAGTTTGTTTGAACCCACACCAGGTTTCAGTTTCCATATCATGCCTTGGCTATGAGTCCTACAATTAAGAAGCTCCTCTTTCCACTACGGTATTTAAAATACTTTTTAAAAAAGTGAAAAGCATAAACATATTACTACATGTATGGATTTTCACAGATACTTTTGAAGCTTTAAAGGCATTGCTCAAAAGTGATAAAAATGGCATTAGAACTCAATAAATACAATAAGATTCAACTTTTTTCTAAAACTGTTTACCCTGTAGCAATAGCTTTTAAGTTTGTGTATGGTAAAAGTTGCTATAGGATGTGTTAGCAATTGCCAAGTAGAGCAGTTATTATTTCCAATGTACATAAAGCACCTAGTACACCTAGGATTAGATAAAGGAAAACTCCTCCCTCCCATGAATCCTATTATTCTTTCTTAAAAGCTAGGGACTAGACAGAGCAAGACCACTGATTTGCTGTCAGAACATGTTGCCAGATATAATTACAAGCTGAACACTGATATCAAAGACTGACAGATCCCGAATAACTTGCTCTCCCTCCTTTTCATTAGGAGTTCACTAAAGCTCTTTTAATAGCTCAGAAGGCATCCATTTCTTTACACCACTGGTTTCATCACCAAAGCCATAAGAGCATTAAGACAAGTCTGAGAGTTTCAGGATTTCTGATAGGTACTGAAGACCAAACGAACATCTCCCTCCTTTCCACCATTTAAGTTGATTTCTGTGTGGAAAATGGAGTTGGACTACTATAAAGCAACTTAACATTGCAAAACACAAGTTGTAGAAGCTTTTGGCAGCAGCTCAAAGAAATTTTTCTTATTTCCATAAATATTCACCAGTTAGATTTATAAACCATTGTCTGATCACCACCTACCAGCTCTATATTGCTTTTCCTGCATGTACTTTTAAATGGAACACTTAATACAGAGGATAACCCTTTCTTTCCTGCTGCACATACTTTAATTTTTGAACTAAACTTCAGAATCAGAAAGCTACATTTTAGAGAGTTCTGATTGTTACTTCAAATGGACCTAATTATTTTTTGCATACTGGACAAAGCACAGGAACTTGCCTGAAAAGCAGTAAGAATTAACAACAAGCCCAAAACGTCAGCTACAAAGAATCACTACATCTATTGGAGTATATACACAAATGGTCTGTAGATCAAACATTTACTCTGGATGGAAAAGCAATACCTAAACACCAAATCTCACAACAAAGAAAGAAGCCAACTTGACTCCAGAATTTTTCCTTTTTTTCTTTAAAAGGGCAGTAATTGTAATTGGCAGAAAAGCTATGTAATAATGGTTTCCTCAAAACAGTGAGCAACTGTCAGTTAGACAAGAATATACACAGGATATTTTGGGACTTGGGATCGATCAGTCTGTGACCAACATACATGCCCACAGCCCAAGCAGCCAGTGATGGGACTCGTGGGATCTCATTCAGGGAGAAATCACTAGGGCCTGCAGTGGCCAGTCTATTCTTTACCTTAAGTAAAACATGTCAGTAACCACACACTATTACTGCTACTATGTTTTCATGAAATATAGAACTGTTATTGAGAACCTTGTTTTATATTGCCAGTGGAAGTTTGGAATTTTATTTTTCTTATCTTACATTAACAAGGCTGAGTTTGGTAATATTATCATAACCATAAAACAGATATTGAAGGTATTATAGAAAATAACTCATGAGTGAAGGGAACATTTTAATAAAAAGCCACAACAGTCAGTTCACAAACATATAGGTAAAGTAATAAGAAAACCTTTGTTATCTTACAGGCATTGAAGAGCTCATATTGCTTAACAACTTCCTAGGCAGCTATTTGGTCCCTGCTGCAGAGATAAAAAACTTGAGTTATTTAGCAGATTTCCAAACAGATGAGAAATGGTTTATATGGCTTAAAAGGCAAAATGGTTCCTTCCAAGGCCTCATGACTGCAGCAGCAGATAGCTAATATATCCAGAAGAACCAAAAGCCCATTGTGAGAGGTATTTATGAGGCCAAGAAGAATATATGCCTCTATATGCTTTACATATGCATTCAATACAATATATATTCATAGAAGTAAACAGTTCTCATCATAAAGGTCAAAAGTTACTTTGTTACAAAGACAGAGGCAGTATTTCAGAAGTTATTAAGGCAGACCCCCAGTCCATCCGTTCAGAAGAGGGGCCAAGGGCTTCTTTATGGACATGGGAAGGAGTACTGCACACATCAATTCCCACTGAGGGCATAACAAAGCAAACTAGTAAGTTCAAGAGGAATGTTAGGTGAAACAAAAATAATAAAAAATATCCCAGTTAAATGTGTATCCTAGGTTAAAAAAAAAAACAAAACCAAACACACTAACCAACCCCCTTGGCCCCAAACATTGCTACCTGCAATACTCTCAAACTTGGAAAATCCCTAGTTTTCCTGATTTTTTTTCCCTGAACAAGATACTGAACAAGCTGTTCTTAGTATCACAAGTCCTTAGCAGAGCAGACAATGTTCTTTTGTGAGTTTTGTGCACGTGCTGGTGACAATTAAAAAAAAAAAAGACTTCTTTGTTGCTGCTTGGGCTCTCCTCTGCTTTACCTGGGGTAATAAGCTGTATAGTTCATGAAGAGCTGAGCCCCAGCAGGGTAATAGGCTGTGGAGGGCTGGAGTGTTCGTGGGTTCAGAAGCACAGATGGCTGATACAGAGCAGCTTCTGTTGGCACAACTGCAGCAGGAGCCGGAAAGGAGTAGGCAGGGGGTGAAAGGCCTACAGGGAGCAAATGGAAAATAGATTAGGATCTCTGAAATTCCCAACCTAATGAAGACTGTACATACACAACTCCACAGCTCATCAAGAACCTTCACCATCTTTTCATCTTTGTTCACCATAGAAAATAAATGTGAGCCACCAATGTGAGTGTGACTACAAGTGTTGCACCCAGCCTCCAGTCAACAGTAAAGTCAAAAATACACAAAAAGCCATCTCTTGCTCTGGGAATAGGGTCTCTTTCTGACATATAGGTCAGTTTTGCTTGTCTAGGCTCAGATTTTAATGAAGTCTGCGTTTGAGAACCATGAGACTTCTCCACTTTAAGAAGAAAACTTCCTTGATAAAGATCTGTTTAACATTCAACAAAAGAGAGAAGACTTTCATTCTGGTATTGCTTATCCCTTAATTAGCCAACAGCAGAGTGAGAAAAGTCATGGCTTTGCAGCTTGAAGCGTTAACACTAAATTTAAAAAAAAGAACAAACCAAAAGTGCACTTTGTGCTGTTTTGACAAGATGTTAGGCCCTAAATGAGTTCTCACTGATGCGAGTTCACCCTCCTCCTTGGCCTTCCTCTTCTCCACCCCATTGCCAAATAAGTGAACATAAAGCTTTAGATAAAGTAAGCCTTGAATTTTGCTTTTCAGAGTTACAGCCAGCACCTCGCTGTACTGTAAAATGTGGAACTATAGGCCCAAAAGGCCTTATCTGAGGAATACATGATAGGCATTTGTAATTGGACATCAAATATTAACACCTATGCATTTCCAAAGCTTGTGGCTCTGACCAAGAACTGTCCTAGGCGCTCTCAGAAGGTTCCAACCCATCTGGAACAGCATGTACTGCCACACACAGGACTATCTACTGCTGACCCCTGCTCAAGATACTTGCATTGAAAGAAAAACTCTCCAAAGGATTAGCTGAAGGTCTACTTGCACTTAAAAGAAACCACTACCAGGAAGTTTGCTGCTGTATTGGCAGCTCTGACCAGCATGTAGAGGACATGTCTTAAAAAGTCCACCACCAAAAAAAATACACTTTTGCACAGAGAGACACAGAGAAAGCTACTACTTGATTACCTCACCATTTACGATTTTGGAAGCAAAGTATTATTTTTCCCACAGGCTCTGATTTATGTGGCACAGATGCTTAGTAAGTTAGTCCTTAAGCTCTTAAGGCATTTTCCCC
>WAAE01003537.1:1622-71720 GCA_013400495.1 Nicator chloris | reverse complement strand
CTGCTCCCCAGAGATGTTTGGATGGTGCAGTGACACCCACCAGGCCCCAAAAACCCCTCAGAGGTTGACCAAACCCTTACATGAGGTCCCGGATCAGGTCCTTGGTGATGACTCTGATGGTCTTGAGCTTGGGCTTGAAGGAGAGCAGGTCTCCAGGATGTTTTGGCACATCCTGAGAGATCCCGGCAGGGTCGCTGGAGCCTCTGACCTGCAGAAAAGAAAAGTTTGAGGGACCTGGACATCCACTGATCCCGCAGGAGCTTTGGGGCCTCTGCCAGGATCGGCCGCGGGGCTGTGGGGGGCACTCCCGGAGGGGACAGAGGCGCCGGGGGTCAGCGGGAGGAGCTGGACATTCTGCAGGGTGGGGAGGGTGCTGGGGAGCCCGGGAACTCGGCGGGGGAGACATCGGGACGGACGGACTGAAATCCTGGCGGGGAAAGCTGGAGACGGCGGGCGAGGAGGGACCCCCGGGAGGAGCCCCCGGCACGGAGGGACCGGGATCCTGCGGCGACAGTGGCGGCTGCCATCGGCGCTGTCGGTGCTGCCCTGTTGTCCTGGAGCCGAGCGTCACAATGTGGTGGAAGAGACGGTTGGGATGTGTCTGCACCGACTGTGACAGCGTGCCCGAATCCGCTATCGCGATTTGTCGGGACCGACTGTTGCTACGGCAACGCCCCAACAGCTTGCAGGGCGTCCGGGAACGGGCCGGGGCGGGGAATTGGGGGTGGTGCCTCAGGCAGGAGGGGCGGGGCTTGGCGGAGCTCTGTCACCCAGTGTGCTCACACCGGTCCCGTGTGGTGTCCCCCTTGCACAGACCTCCTTAAAGTGCCCCTACATGAACACGGCACACGCGATCCCGCAATCCCTGGGGGTTGTCGTAGTGGCCAGTGGCCACTCACCTCACTCACCAGTGGCCTCCTCACCTCGCCCCGCCCCCTGATCTTTGCCCCGCCCCTTCAAGCCACACCCCTCAACTCAGCGCTGCCCCTCTACCTCTTAGCCCCGCCCCCCTCATTGCCCCGCCCCATCAGCGACTTTGTTCTTGCCCCGCCCAAACCCTATTGACCCCGCCTTAAGCCACGCCCCTTGGTTGTGGCCCCGCCCCTCCACGTGGCTGCTGCCGGCGAGGCCGTGGGGGCCCTGCACCCCCAGACCAGAGTCCCCCCTCGTAACCCAGCAGGANCGTGTGGTGTCCCCCTTGCACAGACCTCCTTAAAGTGCCCCTACATGAACACGGCACACGCGATCCCGCAATCCCTGGGGGTTGTCGTAGAGTCACCAGTGGCCTCCTCACCTCGCCCCGCCCCCTGATCTTTGCCCCGCCCCTTCAAGCCACACCCCTCAACTCAGCGCTGCCCCTCTACCTCTTAGCCCCGCCCCTCTCATTGCCCCGCCCCATCAGCGACTCTGTTCTTGCCCCGCCCAAACCCTATTGACCCCGCCTTAAGCCACGCCCCTTGGTTGTGGCCCCGCCCCTCCACGTGGCTGCTGCCGGCGAGGCCGTGGGGGCCCTGCACCCCCAGACCAGAGTCCCCCCTCGTAACCCAGCAGGAGCGCCCTGCACTCCCCCAGCCCCAAATCACGACCATCCAGGCTTGGAAAGAAGAGGAACTGTTTATTGAGGCACAGGGGTTGCTCCCCAACACGCTGGGGGGCCCTCCAGCAGCCCCCAAGGCACTGCGGGGTGTTGGGGGGGCGCTGCGGCACCGCCCCCACCCAGCCAAATAATAATAATAAAAAATGACTTTGGTCCTGACAAAACTGGCAAGGGGGCAGCTGCCTGGGCCGGGGCACACCCGGCTGGTCCACGGCGGGGGGTTAAGGCAGTTTGGGGGGAGCCCCTGGCAGGCAGAGGCCTGGGGCGGGTCCGGAGGGGCTCAGAGGATCTGGCGGGGCATCCCATAGCCCGTCATGCCAGCCTGCGAGGCGCCCCGGTTGGTGCCCATCTGCAGCCCGATGACGCTCTGCCCCTCCTTCAGCTTGTCCTCTGAGAAGACGCGCCGGTTCTCCTGCGACTTCCTGCGGGCACAGGGGGGTGTCAGCATCCCACGGGACCCCACAGCCCGGCCTCCTCCCCCTCCAGCACCCCCACCTACTTGGGGAACCAGTTGGGGTCTCCCACGAAGAGCCCGTCACCCTTGGCCACTGCCAGGCTGCCCAGGTTCATCAGGGTCCTCTGCACACATGCCATGTTCTTCCCTGGAAGACCCACAGCAGGCTCAGCTCCGTCTCCATCCCTGTCCCTGTCCCACCCCATGGCCTGCGGGTCACTCACCTTCCCACAGATCCACGGTCTGGAAGATGTCAGTGGCCGCGATGCCGTAACGCTCAGCTGCCTGCAGAAACTGCGAGATCTGCTCCATCTGCTTGAAGGCCATGGCTGATGCCTGGATTTTGGCCACGGGCGCTTGTCCCCGCGGGTGGAGGCTGTTGATGAGCCGGCACAGCACCTGCAGGCAGGGACAGGGGTCAGGTGTGCGGCACGGTCACCTCCCGCCCCGGCTGGCCCCAGGGGTACTCACCGTGCCATCCTTCAGCCACTGCTGGAAGCCGTCCCTGCCGGGCGCCGGCTGTGCCACCGCGCTGCCGCCGTCGCCGCCGCACTGCGCCAGGATCCAGCGCACCAGCACCTGCTCCAGCTCGGGGTCATACTGCCGGTCAATCTTCTGCTGCACCTCCCGGCTCAGCCCGTATGATGGGCCCCGGTTTGCCATGCTGACGGCAGGGGGGTCTGCAGGGATGGGACCTCATCAGTGGCTCTGGTGGCACTGGAGCACCCAGCACGGGACGGAGGCGGCCCCGTGACCTCAGCGTGGCAAAGCCCCATCCTGCCTGGACATCCGGTGCAGAGCCTTATCACCCATGCCAGGCGCTGCCCAGGCTCTGCCCTCTTCCTGCCCAGCTGGCCAGGAGCAGATGCTGGGTCTGTGCCCACCCAAGGGGCAACTGTCCCTGGGCAGGGTGGGCAGCACTGCAACCCGTCTGTGCCTGACGGAATTCCACTCCAAGCATCTCCATCCTGTGGCTCGGCCCTGCTGCTGCACGTGCACTTGGCAGGCACTGGGGGCCGGTCAGAGCTTGTTTGCGGATCTCGCCCGTTTGCTCGGGCCTGGAGCCAGATCCGGGACTGGCGCGGGAGCGTGGGGCCAGGGCTGATGGCGGTAGTGTCCCCACCCCGGCGGGGCAGCCAGACCCCACCCCTGGCCAGGTGCTGCTTGTGCCAAGGTGCCACTGGAGTGGTGCCACCCATGCTGGAGATAAAGGAGATTGTGCCCACGGGGGACATGAGCAGAGTGGCCCTGCCTGTCCAGCCAGGGTGTCCCGAGCCCACGGGGTCTCTCTGTCCCCTCTGCCCACCCATGCAGAGGTGACGTGGTGGGCACATGGGGCTGCCCACCCGTGCATCTCCCCCACGCCCTGTCCTGCCCCGCTGGCATTTGGGGGCACTGAGAAGCCAGAACACGTGCAAGTGGCCCTGCCTGCCCCGGAGTCCCTACCCCAGCTGGGGACATGTGGCAGTTGCTGCCAGGGTGTTGCCCATCCCACACCCGGGGTGCCAGGCTCGGCTCGGGGCAGAGCTCACCCCTGTGACACACCAGGCTTCAGGCTTGGGGTCCTGTCACCAGGAGCAGCCCCAGGACGTGCTGGAGGAAAACCAACCCCAGGCGTGCCAGGTGTGCCCCAGAGCCAAAGCCTTGGGCCGCTGTGGGGATCTCCGGGGCGAGGCCTGGGGCACGGGGACCCCGCGGGGAGTGGTGTGGGGAGCGCCCGGCCGGGGGCCAAGGCGTTGGGAAACAAAGAGGAGCTGGAACTGGGATCATTTCCCGACCCAGCCGGGGCTTGCCCAGGCGGGAGGGGGACACACCCGGACCCACCGACGCTGCCCCGGCGACCTCCAGACCCCGCGGCAGCGTGCTGCGCCCAGCCCGACTGGGGCTGGGGACCCTCCGGCCATCGTGGGGGCAGCGAGGGTCACTTAGGGGGCAGCCACTCGGGGGTGTCCAGAGACAGCCTGGGCACCCCTGAGCTCTCTCCTAGGACTGGCAGGAAAGGGGCTGTACCCACCCTGGGGACTGAGCCACCCTCCCGTGCCAACAGGGAGGGAATCTCAACCAGCAAAAGGCCACCTTGGGGACCCCTGACACACCCCGGGGACTGCAGGGAGGGGCTGTACCCACGGCTCCACCAGCCGGGGTTCCCCAGAGCCCCCCAGGGCCAGCGGGGAGGGGAGCCCGGGGGGGACACAGCCACCCCGGCGGCGGCGGGGAGGGGACCGGAGCCAGCCCTGCGGGCGTGCCCCGGGGCTCCCTGCGCGGCGGGGCCGGAAGCCGCACCCGGGTCCCGTTTCCCGGGCGCGGCCGCGTGTCCCGGCGGCTCCGCGGGCGCGGTCCGGCCGCAACCGCCACCAGGGCGGGCGGGTCGGGGGACACCCCGGGGGACACTGGGCGCGCCCCGGGGGCTGAGTGGCCGCTCCCGAGCCGGTCCCCATCTCCGCCCCTGTCGCTGTCCCGGTCCGCATCTCCGTCCCGGTGCCCGTATCGCTCCCGGTGCCCGGTGCCATCCCGAGCCATCACGTGCCCACCTGCGCTCGGTGCCCGGTGCCAGCCCCTCCCTACCTGCGGCGCCGGTCCCGCGCTCCCGGGGCGGCAGTGCCGGATGCCGCCGCCCGCGCCCTTTTCACGGCTGATGTCACCGCGGCCGGGGGCGGCCCGGGACCGCCCGGGACCGCCCGGCACCGCCCGCCCCCGGGGCGGGATCCGCCGGGGCCGCGGCCAGGGCTGGGACCGAGCCGCCACCGCGCCCCGGGGCAGCCCCGCCCCGGGAGGAGGACACGGGGGGGGCAGAGAGGCAGGGTGGCTGTGGTGGGGACAGGGTGACTGTGGTGGCCAAGATGAGGACGGGTTGGCCGTGGTGGCAAGTGGACAAAGGGGGACAGTGTGGCTGTGTTGGCCGAGGTGAAGATGGGGTGGTCATGGTGGCGAGAGAATGGCTGTGGTGAGGACAATGGTTATGGAGGGGACAGGGTGTCTGTGGTGGGGACAGGGTGGCCCTGGTAGCAGGGGGATACAGTGGCTGTGTGGGGACCGACTGGCTGTGGTGGCCATGCTGGGGACAGAGTGGCCATGCTGGGGACAGAATCACCACAGTGAGGACCAGGTGGCCGCAGAGGGGATACATGGGTTGTGGGAGGGTCAGTGAGGCTGTGGTGGGGACAGGGTGGCTGTGATGGCAAAGGGACAGCAGCTGTGTGAGGACAAGGCAGCTGTGGTGGCAGGGGGACACAGGGGCTGCATGGGAACAGGGTGGCTCTGGTAGCCAAAGAGGATGGAGTGGCTGTGGTGAGGACAGGTGACCATGGTGGCAGGGATTGTGGCAAGGACAGAGTGGCTGTGGTGGCAGGGGGACACAGCGGCTGTACAGGGGAGGAGTGGCTGTGGTGGCTGAGGTCAGAATGGAGAATAACTGTGGTGATGAGTGTCACACAGGGTGGCCGTGGTGGCTGAGGTGAGGACAGGGTGACTGTGGTGACAGTGCCACACAGGATGACTGTAGTGGCTGAGGTGAGGATGGGGTGGCTGTTGTAGGGACACAGTGGCTGTGGTGGCAGGCAGACACAGGGCTGCGTGGGGACAGGGGGACACAGGAGCTGCATGAGCGTGGCTGTGGTGGCTGAGGTGAAGACAAAGTGGCTTTGGTGGGGACAGTGTGGCTGCAGTAGCAGGGACAGAGTGACCACAATGGGGACAGGCTGGCCATAACCCCCCGGAGGATTTTGGTGGGGGCAGTGGCTGTGGTGACAAAACCTGTCATGGTGGCAGTAAGGAACGAGGCTGTGACGGGGACAACGCCCAGGGGACAGAATCCCCACAGTGGCACATGGTGGGTGCCAGGGCCCTGCTGTGATGATGATGGGGACAACCAGGGCCTGGCTCTGGTGGCAGGGGGACGGCTCAGGGTTGGGGGGAGGACGTGACCTCCCCAGCACCCACAGTGTCCCTGGTGGCACCGGGAGAGACGATGGCGTTTGCACAAGTCCTGTCTCCATGGGAAGCACAACCAAAACAACAAACAAAACCTTGGCTCGAGGCCACCGGCCGCCTCCGGAACTGGTGGCAGGGCCACTGCTGCAGTGTCCCCGTCACCCCTCAGCACCCGCTGTCCCCAGCCCACCTGGAACTCGGCTGTGGTGCCACCAGAGCTCGGCTGTGATGGCACTGTCATGCTGTGGAACAGCCCAGAAATGTCCCCTTGCCCTCCCTGGGCCCCTCCCACACCCATGGGTGCTGTCACAGGGTGGGGTGTGTGTGGTCACTTTAACCCTCTAAGGGTTGTGGGTGTCCCCTGGGGATTTTGGGTGGTGTTTCCTGTGGCTTTGGTGACACGGGTGGGGGACACATGGAGGAGGGGACCAGGGCAGGGAGTGGCACATGGGTGACCCATGGGACAGGGTTGACATGGGGGAAACAAGGTCAGGGGGTGACAGAGAAGTGCAGGAACAGGGGTAGGGTTAGGGGTGACAGGAGAGAGGTGACACATGGGCAGGGTCTAGGTGTGACAAAGCAGGAGATTTAGGGGTGACACAGGCAGCAGCACCCACAGCGGGGGGAGGTCCAGGGTGACACAGAGCAGGAGTGGGAAGGTCCCAAGGGACCTGGGTGACAGGAAAAGCAACACTGGGGCAGGATCCTGGAAGGTCTCAGCCAGGGGATGGTGATTTGGGGACAGGACCCTCGGGGTAGCACAGGGCAGGAGCCAGGGAGCTGGGGATCATGTGGAGGTGATGGGGTGTCACAAGGCACGGTTCTGGGGGGACACAGGTGGGGACGATGTGGGGGTCCCCCAGGCAGGACCCCCAAAGGGCACAGTGGAGGTTGATACAGCAGACACAGAGGGGAGGGGACCTTGGGGACAAACTCAGGCAGGGACACAGGGCAGGATGCGGGGCACACAAGGGCAGAGCAGGGGGTATGGTGTGATGTGGGGCAGGGCCAGGGGACAATGGGCGACAGGCAGGGGGACACAGGATGGACATTGCAGGGGGACATTGCAGGGGGACATGGGGGGACAGGAGTGGGTGTGGCAGAGGTAGAAAGGGGGAGGTGATGGGGGACATGGGAGGACATGAAGTGAGAGTAGCAGGAGGGACAGGGGACTGTGGAAAGGGGAACACGCGGGGAAATTACGGGGGGACACCAAGGGACGGGGTGGATGTGACAGGGTGACATGATGGGAATACGGGGCGACATCAAGTGGGCGTGGCAAGGGGACACAGGAGGAACTAATGGGGGCACGGGGGGACATGGGGTGGGCGTGGCAGGGGACACAGGAGGAAGAGCTAGGAGGGCACGGGGGGACATGGGGCGGACGTGGCAGGGGGACAAGACGGGCGGAGAGAAACATAGGGTGACATAATGGGGGGACATGGGGTGGGCGTGGCAGGGGGACAAAGAGGGACGCGATGGGGGGACGGGGGGGTGACCCACGGCGGGACCCCGCGGTCCGTGACCCGATGTGACCCGCGCCGGAGCCCACGCGCGACCCCCGGTGACGTCATCGCCTGCCCACGCCCCCGTGACGCGCTCCCCAGCCATGGCCATATAAGGGCACGAGCGAGCGGGCCACGCCCCTCCCGCGCGCGGGGCCGCCGCCAGGCCCCGCCCCCCCGAAGGTGGGGGGGCACGAGGAGGGGGAGAAGGACACCGGAACGGGGCTGGGGGGGCTGCGGAAAGCGGGAGGGGACAGGGACATTGGGGAGGGGACAGGAATGGCGGCCACGCGGATAAGATGGGGAGGACACCCGTGGGGAGGACACCGATAAGATGGGCGGGGGTACCAGGAAGATGGGGGGACAACCCAACGAGGGGGACACTGAGAAGGTGGGGAGGGGTAGCGAGAAGATGAAGGGGGGTAGCAGAGCATGGGGGGCACCCCAAGGGGGGGTCACTAGCCAGATGGGGGGAGACATGAGGAAAGTGGGGCTAGGAGGAAAACGGGGGTACAGAGCAATTCGTGGGGGGACACAAGAAGATGGGGAGTACCAGGAAGATGGGGGGGACGGCGGAATTGATAGGGGGAGGCTGGGAAGATGCGAGTGGGGAATGGGAAGCTGTGGCCAGAGGATGGGGAAGATGGGGACAGAGGAGAACGGGGGGAGAGCAGGAGGGGAGCCTGCACAAGGCACGGAGAGCGGGACGAGGTGGGAGGGGGACACCGAGAAGATGGGGAGCAACTGAGCAGTTGGGGAGGGTTGGTTAAGATGGAGTGGAAGACATGGGACACAGAGGCCTGCAGGGAGATGGGTGATGGGGGTGGGTGGTGATGGATGGGGTGGATGAAGGGGGTCACAGGCCCTACAGGGAGTACGAGGAGGGTGGGTTTAGAAGCAGGGGGGAAGTGGTAGAACCCTGGATGCCTTGGGGATGCTGGGCGCCCTCCGCCAACAGGAGCCAGAGCTGCTCTCACGCCTCTTTATTCCCCTCCTGCCCATCCTTTCACCCCTGACCCGGGGGATCCCAGGGGGTCCCGGGGGTCCCTAGAGCAGCGTGGCCAGCTCGAAGCGCTCGGAGCAGCACCCGCGGGCGCCCACCCGCTGCCGCCGCTGCTGGGCCCCCTCCCTGCGGCGCCGCGCCCCCGGCCCTTCGGGGCGGGGGGTCTGGCCGCGCTCCGGGGGACCCCCCGTCCCCAACGCCTCCGCTGACACCGAGCTCACCGGGGCCGAGCCGGGCTCTGCAGGGAGATAGGCAGCGTCCGGCCCCGCCGCGGCACCCGCCGGGGGGGCCACGGGGCCCTGGGCACGGGGGTGGGGGGCGCGGGGGGGCCGCACTCACTGTGCCGCTGCAGGTCCCGCAGGGCGATGGAGGAGCCGGGCCGGGCCGGGGCCGCGCCCCGGTAAAGCTGCAGCGCCTCCAGGAGCTCCGACTCCAGCGCGAACTCTGCATCCCACTCGTAGTTCTCGTCCACCGAGGTGTTTCTCCTGCGGGGAGGGGGCGAGGGGCACGGCCCGAGGGCGTGAGACCCCGGGGATGGGTGTGGGACCCCGGGGCTGGGCTCCAGGAGAGACCCCAAAAAGTGAAACCCTGGGGGACGGGTGTGAAACCCTGGGGATGGATATGAGAGCCCAGGGATGGAGGTCAGGGCAGGCCCTGAGGTGTCAGATCCCCGGGATGGGCATCAGACCCCAAGGATGAATGTCAGGAGAGATCCCAAGCTACGGTTCCCCAGGGATGGGTGTCAGGGGCACCACCCCGAGGGATGTGGGGCCACAGCGGGGAGCCGGCAGGGATGCTGGGGGAGAACTGGGGTGGTCTCTCGGGACAGGGACAGTGAGGGGGTGTCCCCAGGGCACTGCAGGGCTGGGAGGCAGAGAGGTGGCTCCGTGCCGGGACACCCCATCCCAGCTCCGTGGGACAGGCCCGGAGCTGCCCCAGCACGCTCCGGGAGCTCATCCCAGTGCCCTGCCCACGGCTCACCTCTTCCCGGCGCCAGGATCCATCCTGCCCCGTCCCTCCTCTGCTGCCGAGCCCCCACTGTGCCAGCTGCCCCCGTCCCCGAGGGGGGTGCCCAGGAAGGTGCCCCCCAGGGATGGTGCCAGCGAGGGGGGCCGCAGGAAGGAGCCGCTGCCCCGGCCGCTGCTCTGGCTGGTCAGGCTGCCCCGCGGGAGCTTCTCCGGGGGCGCAGCGTCCGGCGGCCGCCCCGGGGCCTCAGTCCGGAGATGGGGGGCCGGCTGGGGGGGAGGCCCGGGGCTGGGGGAGCGGGGCCAGGATGGGGAGCCGGGCAGCGAGGCCTTGGCGGGGCCCACGAGCAGCCGGGGGGGCTCAAGGAACGCGGCGGTGGCGGGTCGGGAGGTGGCGTTGGCACTTGTGTCAATGCAGTCCGGGCACAGCGTCCGCCCCGTGCGCGGGGGGCTGCCGGGGGGCTCCGGCCCGGCGCCGGCACTGGGGGGCTCCTCCGGCTCCTCGGGGGGGGGCCAGTCGCCGTCCACACACATCTCCTTGAAGAAGGGCAGGCTGAGGTATTGGAGGATCCCGCTGATGGCCGGGGGGCCAGGGGACACCAGGGGGGCGGTGGCCGGCTGGGGGCTGGCCTGGCGGGGCGGTGAGTCCCAGGGCGGGCCGTGGCGGGGCCCGGGGGGCTCCCGGCCGGCGCTGTAAGGCAGGGTGGCGGCGGCAGAGGCCACGGGGCTGACGTCGGTGATGCTCAACGCCACGGCCTCGTCCACGGGGCTGCTGCTGCCGTAGCCGAAGTAGCGGCCGTGGCGGTGGCTGGAGGCCCGGGCGCCCCGGCGGGGCTGCCCCGCGGGCCGGGGGCGCAGCGAGACCCCCCTGTGCCACACGGGCTCGTCCTCTTCCTCCTCATCCTCCTCCTCCTCCTCCTCGGCGGGCAGCTGGTGGTAGGGCTCCAGGGGGTCCCGCGGAGGGTCCGGCTCTGGCCGCGGGTCGGTCTCCACCACGAAGCGCCCGTCGGGGCCGCGGCAGATGCGCTCCAGCGGGACGTGCTCCCGGCCGTGCCTCTCGTAGCCGGGGTAGGTGGAGCCGGCGATGCTCAGCCCCAGGCTGGTGCCGGCCTTCTCACCCCACAGCAGTGTCCGGTGCAGGCTCCGGCACGGCGACGGCTGCAGCTTCAGCTTCACCGTGCTGTCAGGGCTACCAGGGCCACGAGCGTTGCTGCAAGGGAGAGGCAGCAGCTGCAGCACCCCCAGCCGTGCTCCCGAGCCCTCGCAGCTCTGCTCCTGCACTTCCCGATCCTTTCTCCGGCCAAAACTGCCCGGAGGGTGCTCATGGGGGGAGCCCTGGCCCGAGCACCCCGCAGCTAACACCCTTGGTCAGTGGCAGCAGGGGGTGGCTGTCCCCAGCCTGTCCCTGTGCCCCCAGCCGGTGGCAGAGGGATGATGAGGAGTGCAGTGGGATGGAGGGAGTGTGGTGGCATGGAGGGAGAGCGACAGGGATGGGACCATGGCATGGCCAGGAGTGGGATGAGAGGGTGGAGGGAGAGCGACAGGGGTGGGACCATGGCATGGCCAGGAGTGGGATGAGAGGGAGTAGGAAACCAGAGGAGCGACATGGCAGGAGTGGGACAGGGAGGGAATGTGGCATGGCATGGCAGGACAGGGTGGGAATGTGGCATGGTGGGAGTAGGACAGGAAGGGAGTGGGATGGAGGGAGCACGGCAATGCCATGGCAGGACGGGGAGCGAGCGTGGCGATGGCGTGGCGTGACTTACTGCGGAGGTGGGAGCTTCTTGCTGGGGGAGAAGACGAGTGGTGGATCTGGAAGGCCATGAGAACACAGGGGGATCACACGGCGAGCAACTCAAAACGTGATGAGGAGGAGACGGTGGCACCCACTCGGTCCCCACCCAGGCTGGCCCGTCCCCTGTCCCCTGTCCCCTGTCCCCTCTCCGGCTCGTACCTTGGCGGCGCTTGCGGATGCGCGCGGCGCGGCGCCGGTTCATGATGCAGGCGGCCATGGTGCTGAAGATGACGGCCACGCTGAGGAAGCAGATCCCCCCGATGACCCCCGCCAGCACCGGCTGTGGCAGCAGCTCCGGCAGCTGCGTGCGGGACGGGTACACCTCCATCCCTGCCGCACACAGGGCACCCCATCAGGCAGGCGCAGCCCGCCTCGTGTCACCCAAGCGTCACCAGCGTCACGGGGACACAGCAAAGCCTCAGCTCTTGCCCCACCAGGGCTGCTGTGCCCTTGGGGGGACCTGTGCTCCCCACCATGGGCACCAAGAGAGGGGATGCTCTGATCCGTGAGGCTGAAACCAAGGCAGATCTGTGCCTGTTGCTCCAGCTTTGGCCTTGGGGGTCCTGCTCTGTCCATGACCACGGTTTAGCAGCAGGGACATGGGGGTGGGAGCAGCACGAAGGGAGTTCTCCTTTGGGAATTTGGATGCTTCACACCTCTGGTTTCTACCCCCGGTGTGGCAGCCCAGCCTTACCTGCCGTGGAGACGTTCACCGTGTTGCTGGGGTCGCTGATGTAGCTGCCAGCAAAGGCCACCAGTCGGAACTCGTAGAAGGCGTCCTGGGGGACACAGGGCCATGAGCCACGTGGCCACAGCGGCCTCCAAGCCCTAACCCACCCCAGCACCCGGCCTGACCTCACCTTGATGAGCCCTGGCACCAGCACCTGGGTGTCAGTGCCGGGGATGGAGCGCTCCAGCACCTCCCAGCCGCCCTTGTCCTGCCGCAGCTCCAGCGCGTACCCGCTCAGGGCCACCGAGGCACGGGCAGGGGGGTCCCAGCGCAGCAGAACCCCCCGCACGGTCTCGTTGGCCGTCAGAGCCCGGGGTGGGGACAGGAAGACGTGCACGGTCATGGCCGGCGGCTCCGGAGGCACTGTGGTCACTGGGAAGCCTGAGGAGAAAGCGGAGGCCGGCACGAGGTGGGGACGGGAGCCTCCCGAGTGCTTGGGGGCACCGGGGGTGTTTTGGGGAGCTCCCCTTACCCCTGGGCACGGAGGTGACGATCTGGCTGAAGGGGCCACTGCCCAGCTTGTTCTGGGCCAGGACGCTGAACTGGTAGCTGGTGTCCGGCTGCAAGTTCTCCACCAGAAGGTGTTGAGCCCCCGCCGGCACCGACAGTGACACCCAGTCGTGGTGCGCCCGCGGCGGGTTCCGCACCCTGGGGACAGGAGGGATCCGTGAGCCCGCAGCTGAGGGCCCTCAGGGGGACACGGCAGGGGTGGGCACTCACAGCGGGGTGTACCAGACGCTGAACCTCTGGAAGTAGCCTCCGTCAAAGCCTGGCTCCCAGGAGATGTTGGCTGCCAGCAGCAGTGGGAGCACGGAGACGTTGGTGACAGCGTGGGGACTGGTACCTGGCGGGCAGCGGTGTCACCCTGGGGGGCTTGGAGCACCCTTTCCAGCATGGGGTGGGGTTTGTATTGCCCACCCCGGGACCATCCCAGCCCACCAGTGACAGGCAGCTCACCCAGTACGTGGACAGAGGTGGCAGTGGTGACACTGGCCACCTGGTTGGTGGCTGTGCATTCCCAGACTCCGTGCTGCTCCTTGATGAGGGGGTGGAGGATGAGGCTGCTGTTCCCATCCACCTGGGCACTGCTCTTACCCACGCTGCCCACCTGTGGGGCATGGACACGCTGATGGGGGGCCACCACCCACCCACCCACCCCTGTGCAGGGCTAGAACTGTGACACCGCCACGCTGTGGACAAGGGGACTTGAAAAGGGGGACATGACCTGCCACCCTGGGGCTGGTTTGGAAGCCAAGGGCAGGGCTTTTTCAGTTTTATAGATGACAGCCAAGCAAAGTGACCTGAGGCCCTTCAGGAACCATGTGATGGGACCTCAGTTTGGGATGGGACCCAGCATTTGTGGGGACAGAGACATAGCCACAGGAGTGATGTAGGGACAAGGACACTGCCCCAGAAATGATGCCCTGGAGGCCAAAAGCAATCTCTGTCCCCAGGGGGGCTTAACTGGCCCCCCAAAGCAGCAGCCCCTACCTTCACCCAGGTGATGGTGGGGGGCGGATCCCCGTGAGCCGCGCAGGGGATCACCAGCTCCCTGCCCACCTCCTGGAAATATTCCTCCTTGGGCCGCACCGTGAAGGCGGGAGGGTCCTGCAAGGCAGAGGGCAAGTTTGGAGGGGCTCTGCAGGGGGTGCAGAGCCAGGAGGGGACCCCGAGGGGCTGCTCACCTTCAGCAGGACGCGCGTGGGCCGGGACTCGCCGGCCGTGCCGTAGCTGTTGTAGGGCGTGCAGCGGTACAGCCCCAGCGCGTCGTCGTTCCCCGTGGCGATGACGATGGAGCCGTCGGGCCGCACGGACCAGCCGGGGAGCTGCGAGAGGGGAATGGGTGAGGAGGAAGGATTTGGGAAGGTGGGAAGGGTGCTGGGGGTGGGAACAGCCGTACCTTGTCCAGCTCCAGCGGGCGCCCGTCCCTCGTCCAGGTGACGGAGAGCAGCGGGGGGTTGGCTCTGGAGGGGCAGCGGATCACGCCCTGCATGCCCTTGGGCAGGTGGGTCTCCGGGAGCATGGTGGTCACCTGCGCTGGGTCTGCGGGGACACACGGGGCTGGAGCTCCCGTCACAGCCCCCACAGCAGGAACCCCTAGGGCCTGGGGGTGCAGGAGGGGGTCTTACAGAGCACTGTGACGAAGGCCGAGGCAGAAGGCGGCTTCCAGAGCCCGTTGCTGGGGGTGCAGGTGTATTTCCCAGCATCGTCCGGGGTGGTTCGCTGCAGCAGGAGGCTCCCGTCCACCAGGACACGGACACGAGCCTGGAGGTGGCTGGGAAGGGATGGGACAGCAGTGACTGGCACAGTTGGGACCATCCCTGCTGCCCTGGGCTGATGGATTTGCCCCCACCACACACCCAGCCTGTCCCTGGCACTCGGGGCCACGTTTTGGGGGCACAGCAGCCCCAGTGCCATCCCCATTCCTGCCGTACCTGAGGTGGAAGACGTTGCTGCTGCCCTGGAACCAGGTGTAGGTGAGGTTCCCTGGGTACGCCTCAGCCTGGCACGCCAGAAAGGCATCTTGGGAGATGTTGACAGTGACGTTCTGGGGTGGCACCACGATGATGGGTGGCCCTGGGGTGCAGGGCAGAGGGGCAGTGAGGGCTGGGGACAGGGGATGGCCCTGGGGTGCAGGGCAGAGGGGCAGTGAGGGCTGGGGACAGGGGATGGCCCTGGGGTGCAGGGCAGAGGGGCAGTGAGGGCTGGGGACAGGGGATGGCCCTGGGGTGCAGGGCAGAGGGGCAGTGAGGGCTGGGGACAGGGGATGGCCCTAGCTGCTCCCAAAACTGACCATGCCATGGCTCCCTCTGTGTCCCCAGCCCACGGGGCAGGGCTGGGGGACCACCTGTCCTTACCCTGCACAAGCACACGGGTGGTGTGGGTGACAGTGCCCTCCTTGCTGGACGCGTGGCACGTGTAGGTGCCCGCGCTGGCGCGTTCCACAGCGGCGATGCTCAGCGTCCCGTTCCTCACCTGCAATGGCACCAGCTGTGGCACGGCCACCAAGGGACAGCAACGTGCCCCATGAGCAGGGTGGTGGCAGCAGGCAGGTGCCACCACGTTGGGGATGGGCACTTGTTCTACAGCCAAGCACGAGACCCTGGCCACACCCCACGGAGGGGTGACCAGTGGTTTGTCACCCTCACCTGCACCGTGTCCCCGCTCTGGACGGGCAGGTCACTCCTCTTCCAGGTGACAACAGGCTGGGGGTTGCCAACAGCCCTGCAGGTGAGGCTCAGTGCAGCCTGGTCCCGCACCTCTACGTAGGCAGGGGGGGTCTCCAGGAAGGTGGGGGGTGCTGGAAGGCAAATCCAGATCCAAACCCTCACCGCCACATCTGGCTCAACCCAATGTGGAAGCCCAGTGTTTTCAGTGCCAGCCCTGGCAGATGCGGGCAGAGCAGGTGAGAGCGGGATGGGTCAGTACCGTTGACAGTGAGGTGGATCCAGGTGCCGTTCTGAAAGTCGGCGTCGGTGCTGTGCCGGTCAAGGAAGAGCACCCGGCACTCGTACCAGCCCTGGTCCTCGGCACGCAGCAGGTCCAGGCGCAGCGAGGCACCTTCCTCCAGCCGCACGCGACCTGCGCGCCCGGCAGCGGCTCAGGGACAGCCACGTCCCCCGGCCACCCCCTCCCCCGGGGCCACCCACTCCCTGGGTCACCTTCTCCCGGGGCCATCCCCTCCCAGGGTCACGCCCTCCTCGGGCCACCCCCTCCCCAGGGCATCCGCCCACGCTGGCAACACGGGGAGCTGGGAACGGCGGTGCCAGAGGTTGGTCACAGCCACATTCAGCACTACACACATGGGTGACACGGAGAGGAGGCGACAGGGGCTCTGTCACCCGCCCCCGCGGAGGGTGGCCTCGGCGGGGTCCCCCAGCACGGCGGGTCCACGCACTTCGAGCATCGCTCCCGGCGGCCGGGCAGGATCGGTCCCAGCACCCCTCCAGCTGCACACCCCTCCTCCGGGCCCCTTTCCCCCTTCCCGAGGACTCGTCTCCCACGGCTCCCTCCCCCTGGGAGCCCCCCCGGCCCTCTCACCCTCAGGAGCCCTGCGAAGCCCCGGCACCCCCGCACCGGCCCCGCTCCCCGCGGCACGGGGGGATCACGGTGAACCCCCGCCCGCTTCGCAGGAACGAGCTGTGCAGCTCCCCGTGGGGACACAGCGACCGGGGCTACCCCAGGCCGTGGGGTCCTCGGCCCGCGCCAGCCCCACGCCCCGCGGCCTCTTTGATGAGGAGAGGGATAAGGGCCGAAGCGAGAGCGGGCGCAGCCCGTTAATCCCCCGGGCTATTATCAGAGCCATAATCGGCTCAGGGTGCAGCGCGGAATTGGCTCAGCCCAGGCTGGGGTGCGCGGCCAGCGGCCCCCAACGAACGCACCGGCACCCCCTGTCCCGGGCACCCCTGTCCGGGACTCCCATCATCCCGGGCACCGCCTTTCCCGGGCATCCGCTGTCCCGAGTATCCCCTTCCCCAGGCTGTCCGGAGCACCCCTTTCCCTGGGCATCCACCACCCTGGTACCCCCTACCCCGGGACTCCCACCCCGGCCACCCCCGGCACAGTGCCAGGTGACCTTGCTCCCGGGACACCACGGTAGGGACACAGCCCCGGCACCGGAAGCACCAGAGCAGCCCAGGATGCTCTATCAGCATCCCTGGACCAGCAGCTTCCCCAGGGGTTCCCAAGGCAGGAAGTATTGGGGAACCCCGCTGCCAGCTCTACCCGGTGTCACAGAAAGTCCCCACGCACCGCCCGAGGCACCGGAGTCCCGGCTGGCACCGCACGGGCGCCGCTGGCAGCGGGATCGGGATTCCGTGTCCCGCCGGATTCCGCGTCCCGCCAGACGAGCCCGGCAAGGATGAGGAGGAGGAGTGGCAGGAGCCGGGCAGGCGAGTTTGGGCACCGACATTCACCCTGAGCCGTGCGAACCCCGCACACAAACACGTGCAAACCCTTCCCACAGTGCTCACAGCTGTCTCCCACCCCCCTGCTTTCTCCCCACAGCTGTGGGTCGAGGGGTCCGCCAGCCGTCACCCCGGACCTGGCTCCCACGCCGGGCCCTGGGAAGTGGGACAGCTCTGGGAAGCCCGGCCCCGCCAGCAGCTGCCAGCCCCCAGCCCCAGGCGCGGCGGGAGCAGCCGGCTCCCGAACAAAGGTCCCTTTGGAAGGGATCAGAGTGGCCTGGGGACGCCCCTCAGCCTCCCCTTAATCCCCCTGTGCCGGCCCCAGCCCCCTCCTCCTCCTCCACCACCCTGCAAAAACAAAACCCTGTGGCCCAGCATCCCCCCGCGCCTGGCAACCGACATTCAGCGGGACACAAAAGGGAGGGGACACAAAGGGGGCTGCAGCCCCCGCCACGCGGCCAGAGCCGGGGAGGGGGGACCTGAGCCAGGCCAGAGACCACTGACCCTGTTCTAGGGCAGGGGACAGTGGCCCATGACACCGTGGGTGGTGCTGGCACCCAGGGGAGAGCCGACCCCGTCTCCCCAAGTGCTGTCCCAGAGGCAGCTGCAGCCCACCCTGTCCCCAGGACGCCCCAGATCTCCCCAGGAGGGACGCTGGTGACAGCAGCGGCCCCTCTGGGTGACACCTGATCTGCTCCACCTGGGAAGCGCCGGAGAGAGGGGCTGGCGTCGCCCTGCACCCTCCGCCCTTCCCGGCGCCCATCCCTTCCCGGCGGATGGAAAACAAGCCGCCCCGCTGCCATGGCGACGGCCGCCAGCCCCCCTGCCCACCCACCTCGCCCTCATTCCAGCCACCAGCCCCTTCCCCCAGCCCTGATCCCAATCTGCTCCCGCAGCCCCCGGGGCCGCGCTGGCGGCGGGGACGAGGGGACATGGGGGGGGGTTGCGGGCAGCGCAGGCAGGACACTGCCAGCCCCTTCCCGGGTAACCGGAGCTGCGGCAGCCCCGGGGCCCCTCGGCGCTCAGGTAACAGGAGCCCAGCCCTGGCCTCCTGGGAAAGCAGGTGCCTTGTCCAGGCCGGCAGGTTCGTTGTCACCGCTGGTCCCCCAGAGCCAACTCGGAGATGCTGAGAGCGTCCCCAGGTGTCTCCCAAAATCCGTACCCTCCCGTTTGGCCAGGGAAGGGGCAGCAGGAGAGTGGGTGTCCCAGCCGAGGTGATTTTTAGGCAGGGGACAATTTTGGCAGCAGGGTTTGGGTGGTGATCCGGGCATGATCCGGCACCCCGAGGAAGGGTCGGAGCATGGATTTCGGTGCGTGGCTGGCACAGAACGTCGGGGTTGGGCTCAGCCCAAATTACCCACGGCCTGTCAGCCCTCTCTGTCCCCAGGGGACACTCCAGTGGCCTTCCCCTCCCTGCTCGCAGGGATCCTCTCGCTGGGATTCCTCCAGCTCTGCCACCGCTCACTTTAAATACCCGGTAAAGCAGCGAATATCCCCCTCCCACGCCCAGCCCGTCCCCGGCCCAGCTTTGCTCCAATTAGCATCTCCCCCGAAATCCCCTCCCCAGCCTCAACCTTCAGGCGACCCGCACGGGCCGAGGCAGCGCCCGTAGCCCCCGGCACGGGGCACCCCCGGGGCACTGGCCCGGGGTGACACGGCCAGGGCAGTGCCGGGTGCTCGGCCGTTCCCTCCTGCGGGAGATGCCCCAGCAGCCAGAGGCCACGGGGGTGGGATGGGCTGGGGGCTTCTCCCACGTTTTCCCCTGGGGGGATCCCTCCTGCTGTCAGGCCGGGCAGGGATCTGCATCCCCTCTGCCAGCTGGGGACCCCCATCCCTCCTGCCATCCCTGGGGATGGGGATTGGGACTCACCTGCTGCAGAGACCTCCCTGGCCCCTCACCGTCACCTCCCGTCCCCCGAGACCCCTGGAAGAGCCCCCCCCAGTTCCCCGGGAGTAGGATTAAGGCGGTGCAACAGCAGCAGCACCCGGTAGGACCCAACCACAGCAAGTGGAGACACAGGAGAGCCCACGGGGGCCCCCGGAATCCCCCGCCCGCCCCGTCCCCGCGACTCACCCGCGTACTCGGGGTCCACGCGCGGCGAGTAGAGCCCGAACTTGATGAAGATGGGGAGGACGAAGCCGAAGCGGACCCACTCGATCACGTAGAGCGGCGGGCGCGCCTCGTGTGCGCCCAGGAGCCCGCAGCCCAGCACCGCGCTGCCCCCGACGCGCCCCACCACGGCCCGGGGCTCGCTCCGGCCGCTGCCTGCGGGACGCGCACCGGCCCACGGGTGAGACGGGACACGCCGGGATGAACCAGGATGAGGGCGGGACGGCACGGGACGCACCGGGACGGAGCGGGACCGTTCCCCTGCCCCCGGAACTCCCCGCCCCCGCCTCCCCGGGACCCGGCGCTGGCCAAACGGAGCCCACCGCGACACACCGGGACAAACTGGGACCTTTCTCCCGCCCCCGGTGTCCTCAGCTGTCCCTCGCCTCCCCGGGACCCGGCACCGACCAGACCGGCCCCGCCGCCCTCCCCCGCTCCCCGGGGCGGCCCCTCACCCCCGGCTCCGGCGAGCAGGCTGAGGACGGCGNCGCGGGGGGCTCCGCGTCCCGCCGCTCCTCATGCCCGGCCGGCCGCGCTCGGCTGCGCTCGGCTCTTCCCGACTGCTTTCGGCTCTTTCCGGCTCGGTTCGGGTCCGTCCGGGTCCGCTCGGCTCCGGCCGCCGCCGCCGGGCGGCCGCAAACAAACCCGCGACGCCGGGAGGGGCCGCCCCGGCCACGCCCCCCGCCGCCCGTTGCCGCGGCGACAGCCAATCAGGAGCCGCCCCTGGGCGCTTCCCGAGGCGGCCAATGACGAAGAGAGGCAGCGGGGAGCGAGGGATGCTGGGAAATGTAGTACTCGGGGGGCAGCAAGGAGTCCGCGGGGCATGTGGGGTGACACGGAGGGATATGGGGGAGACAGCGAGGGGGACATGGGGGGGACACATGGGGGATCACGAGTGGAACCGGGGGAGGCACGGGGGGCTACGGGAGGAGCACCTAGAAAGAGGACATGAGTGGGACACACGTGGGACATAGGGTGGGACACGGTGCAGGCACGGAGAGGTACTGGAGAGATCATGGAGGAGGCACAGATGGGACGTGAGTAGGACACATGGGCAGGACACGCAGGTGGGACAAGGGGGGAAAACACTCCTGGGACACAGGTGGGACACAGGGGAGGGACTGGTTACTCAAAGAGGGGACACAGAGGTGAGACATGGGTGGGACACATGGATGGGACATGGACAGGACATGTGGGTGGGCGTTGCTGTGGGGTTTTGGTGTGTGATCCCCCCATGGGACACAAGGACAGGTGGGTGGCACTGGGGACTGTGGCAAGCAAGCCCAGCCCCATGTCCCCTCTGCATGTCCCAGGCCCTCTGTGCCAGCGCTCCCTGCTTGCCCTTCCCCATCCCAGCTCCCCCTCTCTAATCCCATCCTAAATGTGTTCCCACATGGGGACAGCCACCCGTGCCATGTCCCCATCCCGCGGGCTGAGCCGGAGCTGGGCTGCTCGCCAGGCTGGGGGGACAGGAGGGGACACAAGGGACAGAGGGGACATCCTGGTGGTGTCTCCAGCGCAGAGCCAGGATCGAGGGATGAGCAAACCCCACACGTGGGACACCAGCCTGGCCACATGGGAGCGGTGCTGGGGCAATGTCCCCCCAGCCCAGCCCCCCTTGAAGGGGGTGGGGGGTCCGTGGAGCCCCCCCAGCCCGGCCTGGCCCCCTGAGCCTGGGGGACTCTGAGGACAGCGTGGAGTCAGCGGAGTTAAGGGCAATAATTCTGTCGTAAGCAGCTTTCGGCCGCTCGGGCCCATGTGCTCCCGTGAGCTTAGGCTGGACACTGCTGTCCGGCACTGCCACTGCGGCCACGGCGTCCCCACTGCGGCCACATCATCCCCACCGTGTCCCCATTGTCCCCATGGAGCCCTCATGCAGGGCTGGGCACCCCAAACTGGCCGTGCCCCAGGCATACGCCCCCCACACGGCCCCGTGCACTGGTGTGGCCTTACTGTGTAATTGCTCGGGGGACACGGGTGTCCCCAAAACCCCACCACGGGGCACCAGGGGCAGCTGTGCCCCTTTTGGAGTGACCCCACACCCTGTGGTGAGCCCCCTTCCCAATTCTGGTCACCTCTGGGCAGGGCACAGCTGGATTGCCGGCGGTGCCCGGTGTCACCGCCCCGGTGTCACCGCCTCGGTGTCACCACCTCGGTGTCACCACCCTGGCGCCTCGTCCCCCAAGGAGGATGGTGACATTGTGGTGTTCCAGAGGAACTTTTGGGGACCGTGGAGCTGCTGGTTGAGGCGCTGGCCCCAGCTGTGCCCGGGGCGCTCTCAGCCATGTGCCACCCGCCCGGAAACGGGGACGGTGACACTGCTTCCAACCAGGATTTAAATGCCACCAAGGTTAGGAGCAGCTGAGAAGAGATTTCCAGGATTGGATTTTTGGATGGAGATGCCTCAATTCCGGCTAAGCTACACTTTAAGCATCAACGTCCCGGGTCGGCCCCCGGGCACTGACACGGTTGTCACCCTCCACGTGGTATCAGGGCACTGGCGGGTGACAGCTCTGGGGGTGCTCTGTGGGGGCCGAAATGCGGCCGCTCGCGGTCCCCAAAGGACCCCAGAGCCACAACCACCCCAGAGCTGGGATGCCATGGGACCCCAGAGACAGCACCCTGAGGGACCCCAAACCCAGGATGCCAGAACCAGGATCCTGAGGAACCCTGCAGCCAGGACCCAGGTCTGGGACCCCAAAGCCAGAACCCAGAGCCAGGAGCCCAGAGCTGGGACCCCAAATGACCCCAGAACTGGGACCCTCAGAGACCCCAGAACGAGTACCCCAAGGGATCCCAGCGCCAGAACCCAGGGTTGGGACCCCAAAGCCAGGACCCCAGACAGACCCCAGAGCTGGGACACCAAGAGATCCCAGAACCACAACCCTGAGAGACCCCAGACCCATGACCCTGGAACCAGGACCTTGAGGGACCCCAGAGCCAGGACGCAGAGCTGGGACCCCAATGCCAGGATCCAGAGCCAAGAGCTGGGAACCCAAGGGACCCCAGAGCCAGGATCCCGAACAACCCCAGAACCAGGACCCAGAATGACCCCAAAACCAGGGCCCTGATGCAGCTGAAAGCTGGGATCCAGAACTCTGAGGAACTCCAAACCCAGGATGCCAGAGCCATCACCACAAGGGACCCCAGAGCCAGGATCCCAAATCCCAGGACGCAGCTGCCAACCCAGCCGGGTCTGGGGGTGCCCAGCAGAGCCACGGCCAGGCATCCCCCCAATGTGCACCCCAAAACCAGACCTGGAGAGAAGCCACAGGCCAGTCCTTTAATGCCGGAGGGGACAGATGGGGCTGGGAATGCCCAGCACTTTTGGGAGCCCAATTCCACGGATCCCATCCACGTGCTCACGTCTCCTCGCCGCGCTCCCCAGCGCTGCAGAGGGGCAGATGCCACCGGTGAGCCGGGACTGGGGACATTTGGGAGCCACAGCTGGGGGAGGGGACCCCCGTGGTGACAGGGGACCCCGGGGAGGGTGGCACCTACCGCAGGCACTGGCAGAAGCGGATCACGGCCTGCTCCTGCTCCGCGGTCTCGATGGAGCCCGGCCGGAGCCGCCGGATCTCGCGGATGGCGTCACCGCCGGCCAGGTGCCGCTCCTTGCACAGGTAACAGGCCAGCAGGGTGCCCGTCCGGCCGTGGCCCAGCATGCAGTGAACTGCCACGGCCTGGACACGGGGACACGGCGGGTGGGTGGCACTGCCAGACCGCCCCTGTGCTCCCCGTGTCGCTCCCCGGGTGACAGGTGACGCCCACTTTGGCACTGCCTCCATGGAAGCTCTCCCCCGTGTCACCTTCCCTCAGCCCCTCCCCTCATCTTCCCAGATGTGTCAACCCTGAGATGTCACACGCACCAGGTGTCACAACCCTACCACAGGTGTGTGTTCCCCTCCAGGTGTCACCCTCCCAAGGTGTCATTCCTCAAGTCGTGTCCCTCCCCCAATGAGGTGCCATTTGCCCGAGATGTCATCTCCCCTCAGGTGTCACCCCCCACCCCCAAGGTGTCCCCCATGAAGGTGTCATCTTGCCAAGATGTCACCCCCTCCAAAGTGTCTCCCGCCACCAAGGTGCCACCCCCCAAATGTCCCTCCTCAAGGTGTCCCTCCCCAAGTATCTCCCCACCAGAGGTGTCCCCCACCCTGAGATGGCACCCCCTCAAGGTGTCCCCCCCATCATCTCCCCCTAGGTGTCCCCTGGGTGTTCCCCAGATGTCTTCCCCCGTGTTCCCTCCCCTGGTGTCACTTCTGGTGTCTTCCTCCAGGTACCCCCTAGATTCCCCCTGCTCAGTGTCACCACCCCAGTTGTCCCCTCCACAGGCTCCCCCAGTTGCCTTCCCCAGGTGTCTCCCCGCAGTTGTCCCCCAGGTATCCCCCAAATACCACGCCCCAGATGTCCCCCAGGTGTCCCCCCGCTGTCCCCTCCCCCGTGGCCATACCTCCCCGCGGCCATTGGCCTCCTCCACGATCTGCAGGAAGCTCTGGATCTGCTCGAGGGTCGGGGGGGTGAAGTCGGGCACGCGGAACCGGTGGAGCTGGATTTGGGGACAGCAGCCGTGGTGGGGCGGGGCCCGCTCGGTCAGGGACACGAGGTGCCGCACGCCGCGCTCCCGCAGGTACCGGTAGTGCCCCGGCTCCCGCGGCATCGCCAGCCCCGCCAGCCGGTCCTCCACCACCCACGAGAAGTTGGGGGGCTCGGATGCTCCCATAGCCTGTGGGGACAGGGGACGCTGCTGCTCTGGGGACCCCACCCGGGTCAGAGCCCTGCGACACCACTGCCGGGACCCTCGGGGCAGATCCCCTCGGATCCCCCAGATCAGGAGCAACAGGAGACCCAAGTCAGAGTCCCCAGGTCAGGACCCCCATTTCGGACCCCCAGGGAAGATCCCCTGCCCAGCCCCACCCAGGTCAGAACCCCCATTTCAGATACCCAGGACCCCCAAGTCAGAGTCCCCAGGTCAGGACCCCCATTTCAGACCCCCAGGGAAGATCCCCTGGGATCCCCTGGCCAGCCCCACCCAGGTCAGAACCCCCATTTCAGATCCCCAGGACCCCCCAGGTCAGGCCCCCATGCCTCCCATGACCACCCCCCAGAGAACACGGCCAGGTAAGCACCCCAAGGACCTCCTGGCCACGACCCCTGGGACTCACAGTGCAGATTCCCTGGGATCCCCTGGCCAGGACCCCCTGGCCACATCAGAGCCCCCATGTCAGGGCCTCCAGGATCCCCAATATCACCCCCAGGAGAACATGGCCAGGCCCCCAAATCAGCTCCCCAGTGACCCCCAATTCAGGTCCCCCAAGAACCCCTAGCCAGGACCTCCTGCCCAGGCCCCCATGCCCCACAAGGTCAGACTCCCTGGGATCCTCATCTCAGGACCCCAGACCCCATTACTACCTCCCCAGGACCCCTGACCAGGACCCCTGAGACCCCCAATTAACGCTCCCCAACACCAACACCTGGAGAACATGGCCAAGCCCCCATTCAGACCACTGGGACCCCCAGCTCAGACCCCCCCAGCTCAGACCCCCCAGAGAGCCCATTGCAGGGACCCAGACCTCCCAACACCATCCCCCTGGAGAACCCGGCACACCTCCAGGAGCCCCAGTGTCACCCCCAAAATCCCCTTGGGACCCTTAAAAAGCCCCCAGAGCCCCAGCTCAGACCCTGCCCATCAGGACCCCTGGCCCCCCAAAACCCCTGGAGAGCCCGGCCAGATCCCCAGGACCCCCAGGTCAAGACCCCCAGACTCCCCAGTTCAGACCCCCCATGTCAGGACCCCCGGGACCCTCAGGTCCCCCAAAACCACACCCTGGAGAATGTGGCCAGGGTGGCCCCAACTCCCCTGCACCCCCTGGTCTCACTCCTGGGACTCCCAAATAAAGCCCCCATACCCCAAATTCAGACCCCCCCAAACTGAGACCCTTCATGTCAGGACCCCCAGCCCCCCCTGACCCACCCCCCAGGAGAGTGTAACCGAATCCCCCAAATCAGACCCCCCACACACCTCATCAGCGCCCCGGGCCCCCGTTCAGCCCCCCGGGCCCAGCTCGGGCCTTCCCGCTCCCCACGGGCCGCAGCTCCGGGCCCGAGCCCCGCTGGGTCCCGGCCCCGCTCCGCTCCCTCCGCCCCGGCCCTGCTGCTCCCCGCAGGGCCCCGTGTCCCTCCGGCCCTGCCGTACCGGGGAGGCTGGAGCTGGGGCGGAGCGGAGCCGGAGCGGGGCCGGGCCGGAGCTGGGCCGGGGCGGAGCGGGGCCGGAGCTCGGGCGGAGCGGGGCCGGAGTTGGGCCGGAGCTCGGCTGGAGCGGGGCCGGGCAGGGGCGGAGCTGGGCCGGGCCGGGGCGGAGCGGGGCTGGAGCTCGGCTGGGCCGGGGCGGAGCGGGGCCGGAGCTGGGCCGGGCAGGGCCGGAGCTGGGCCGGGCAGGGCCGGAGCGGGGCCGGAGCTGGGCCGGGCAGGGGCGGAGCGGAGCCGGAGCTGGGCCGGAGCGGGGCCGGGGCGGAGTGGGGCCGGAGCTGTGCCAGGAGAAGCCGCAGCGAGCTACGAAGGCGGCGCGGACTGGCCCGGGGGTGACACAGGGGAGAATGGGGACACGGGGGAAGTCGGGTGGGTGTCGGGGGGCGCGGGGGGACGGGCCACGACACAGGGCTGTGGGACACGGGGCTGAACCTCCGGGACAGCGAGCTGGCCTGAATCCCCCAGGACAGGGGGCTGCGGAACCCCGGGGCTGCGGGGCTGAGCCCCCCGCGGCTCTGGGACTGAGGCCCCCGGGACACGGGATTGCCATCCCGGGGCTCTGGGACTGACCCCGAGGGGCTCCAGGACATGGGGCTGAACAGCTCGGGACTCCAGGACTGCACCAGCGGGACACAAGGCTGGACCCTCCGGATAGATGTGGGACACGGGGCTGTAGGGCTGAATCCCTGGGATACAGAGCTGGACCTCCAAGGGCTCCAGGACTTCACCCCCAGAGCTCTGGGTCTGAATCCTCCAGGACATGGGACTGTGTCCCACCAGGACAGGGGCTCTGGGACTGAACCCCCCAAAGGCTCCAGGACTGCGCCCCCACTGCTCTGGGACATGGGACTGAACCTCCACAAGCTTGGGGACACCCAAGGGCTGCCCCCCAACAGTCCTGGCCCCCTGGGTTCTGCCCCAACCCCAGCCCCACCGTGCCTGGGGGCTGCCAGGGGTGCACACAACCCCAGGACTACCCTGTCCCTGTCCCCAGCTCAGCCTCACATCCCCAAACCAGAGCAAGGCCCTTGGCTGGGAGCTCTTCCCCCTCTTCCCTCTCACCCTAGGGAGCTTCTGAGCCTGGATCCATCACCCGCAGCACCTTGGTGAGTCTCAACCCACTCCTCCATCCCCAAAGACCACCAGCACCCTAAGAACCCATTTCTCCATTTATGCGATGTCGGGTGGCTTTGGGGCGGGAGGTTACACAGCAGGGATCGGGGACACCCCCCACAGCCTCAGGGCTTCAGGTACACCTCGCCCACGATCCTGTAGGGGAAGTTCCTCCAGCCGAAGATGGGGCTCTGCACGGGTCTGTCGTACATGGCCGACAACACCTCCCAGTGGGCGATCCCTCTGTCAAACATGTGCACGGACGAAATCTCCCCCACGAAGGACTGCTTGGCACTGAAGCCGCCCCCGAAGCTGTCCTGGTCCTGTCCCAGCACGATGGAGGCCGGCACTCCCACCGTGTAGCCCTTCTGCAGCCCCTTCCTGGGCCAGGGCTTCCCGTTGAACCAGAAGCCCACGATGCCGGTGGAGGATTCCCAGCTGACGCAGACGTGCTTGCTCTCCCCGAGGCTTACGGGCACCGTGAAGAACAAGAGCTTGTTCCCCACGGCGAGCTCATACTGGTCGGGTTTGGGCTTGAAGAGGAGGATCTCGTTGCTCTGTCGTTTGGTGGCGTAGGAGAAGAGGCTGTAGGGCCGTGTGAGGTCGGTGTAGGACCTCAGGCACACGGTGAAGTTGTTCAGGGGCTGCCTCAGCTTCGCCGTCACCTGCACGTGGGCGGTGTTGGACTCTTGGGGGAACACGAACACCGAGCTCTGAAGGTCTGGGAGAGGTGAGACAAGAGGTGGCTGCTCCTGCCATTGCTGGAGGTGACCTCCAGCATCAGCCCCCGGCGTGGGTGCCGCCACCACCGGCTGTGGCACAGGGTGACACGGGGTGGTAACGACAAGCTGTGGGGAGGAGGGGAGAGCCCGTGTCCCCAGCTGTCCCCTCGGTGCCATCCCTACCGTTTATCCACAGGGTGTAGGCAGCCACAGCCCTGCCCTGGAGGCTGGTGGCCGTGCAGGTGTAGGTGCCCTGGTGGGTGTGGTTGAAGGAGGGGAAGAGCAGGACGTTGTCGGGACCTCTCTGCAGGGGAACTGGGCTTCCTTTCGTCTCCCACAGGAACTCGTGGGGCCTGCACCGGGCTGGGGTCACTCGAGCAGGGGCACCCGTGGCGTGGCCGTGCCGTGGGGTGGGGTGTGGAACACAGGGGGCCCGCGGTGCCCCCTGTGCCAGGCGGTGGGAGGGAGGGTGGGGGCCTCACCTGGGGCCTCCGGTGACTTCGCAGGTCAGCATCAGCTGGTGGTGCTCAGTGGGTGCCGGCGGGTACGCCCAGATCTGGGCCCTCATTGTTTCTGCAGCACCCAGAGCTCAGCCTGGCCTGGGGGTCTCCCTGCCCTGCTGTCCCTGCCTGCGGGATGCCCGTGTCCCTGCGGCCCCCCACTGCTGTCCCCCCATTTCGGTCCTCGGGATGCCCCTTTGGCCTCTTGCTATGCTGCCATCGTGTCCCCTCCTCTCACCCTTGCCAAAGCCCCTGTGCCCTGCGTGGCCCCCCTGCAATGAGCTCTGGGTGCCCCTTTTGTGGCACAGCTGTGTGGGTCCCCCTGCACCCCTTTGTGGGCCCCCGTCCTCCCCTTGCAGAGCTCGGGGTGCCCCTTTCACTGCATGGTTACTGGGGGCTCCCCCGTACCCCGCTTTGCCCCCACCCCGCACCCTTTTGGAGCACTCAGGGTGCCCCACTGCCCCCATAAACCCACCAGCATGTCCCCGTGCCCCCCTCTGTACCCCCCTTTCCCCCTGTCCCCCAGGGGTGGCCCCGGTGTCCCCCCGCCGCTACCTTTTGTGGCCGCGGGGCTGAAGAGCGCGGCGAGGATGAGGAGGCAGAGCCGGAGCCGCGCCATGCCACCGTGGAACCCGCCCACTGTCACCACTGGGGGAAGGGGCGACCTCGGAGCCACCCGGAGCTGCTCAGGGGCTGCTCAGAGGACACCCAAGGGTGACAGTGACTTTCGTGGTGACAGTGACCTTCGTCCCCAAGCCTGTTGGGCAATCAATCCGGGGATGGGCTTTGGGGACAGTTTCCCTGTCCCCAAGGGAGGGGCCTTCCCCTTCCTGACTCCGTTTGGGGCTGGGCAGCGCCGGAGCCGCTGGATCCGTGTCCTGCCCGTGCAGGGGTGGCCGTGGGAAGGGAAATTTGTGCCCCGGGTGTTGGTGGCACTCAGGGGGACCCCGTCCCCAGGTGGGGAACCTTCCTCGTGCTGGGTTATAGCGGTGAAGGGTGCTGTGTGATGGGTGCTGGGTGATGGGGACACGGCTGTGAGTGATGGGGGTGAGGAAGGGACGGGGGGGACTGAGGCCACCCCCGTCCCTGACCCCGCAGCCCTCAGGTCCCCAGCGCCTCCCGGAGCCGCGGTTTCACCACCACGTCTCCCTTCACCTCGTAGCTGAGGCTCTTCCAGGCCAGCAGGGCGGGCGGCAGGCGCAGGGACAGGAAGGCTGCGCGCATCTTGTCCGGGGACAGCCCCGTGTCCCACAGGTAGACGTCGGTCAGCTCGCCCGAGAAGGAGTTGTAGAAGTCGAAGCCGCCGCCGAAGCTGTCCTGCTCCTGCCCCAGCAGGATGGCAGCCGTGGCCGCCACCGTGTAGCCCTTCTGCAGCCCCTTCCTCGGCCAGGGCTTCCCGTTGAGCCAGAACTCGGCGATGCCGGTGGCGGATTCCCAGCTGGCGCAGACGTGCTCCCAGTCCCTGCGACCCTCGGGGACGCGGAAGGTGACGAACTTGCCCCCCACGTAGAACCGGTACTCCTCGGGTTTGGGCTTGAAGAGCAGGATCTCGTTGTCCTGGGCTTTGGTGGCGTAGGAGAAGAGGCTGTGGGGCCGGCTGAGGTCGGTGTAGGAGCGCAGGCACACGGTGAAGTTGTGCAGGGGCTGCTCCAGCCGCGCCCGCAGCACCACGTAGGCGTCGCTGGGATCCTTCCGGAACACGAACACCTTTCGGTACAGGTCTGGGGGACAACAGAGGGGACGCGGTGGGAGGTTGGGGCGTCCCGCAGCCCTCTCTGACTGTCCCCGAGCCTTCCGCTGTCCCCCCGAGGTGATTCCCTGCTCCAGCATCCTCCAGCCCCGCTGACCGAGAGCGATCCGAGAGCTGCTGCCGCGTCCCGCCCGGAGCTGCCCTGCTCCGTGCTGGTTCCTGTGCCCCCACCCTGGTGTCCCCCCTACCTTCCTGGGCCAGGATCCCCGCGAGCCCGGCCAGGACGGGCAGCCAGAGCTGCGGGTGGCCCATGGTCGGTGCTGGAGCTGGGCTGGAGCGGCGCTGCTGCCGGGTTTATGTGCTCGACCGTGGGACGGGAGTGGCGGGGGGGATGTGTCCCCCCAGTGCCATCCCCAGCAGCCTGGCGTGCCCGGGAGGGGCGATTTCATGCCCAGGGTGGGTGATTTCATGCCATCACGCGGCCGTGCCACAAGACCTTGGGTCACCAGCCTGCACGGGGCTCCCCTTGGAGCTGGGCTTTGGGCATGTTCCCCCCCACTGGGTGACAAGGACACTCCAGCCATGTGTCCACCTGGGTGATGGGGTGGGGACACCCCTGACACTGCTTCCCCAGGTGTCCCGGCGCTGGGCAAACCCCCGTGGGAGAGACCTGGTTTGATTTGGGATCATCCCAGGGGTGCAGGGAGAGGTGCCCCCGGCCCCCCTGCCCTGACCCACAGCTCAGGGGCACATCCCGGGCTCTGCTCTCGCTGTCCTGCCCTGAGGGGACAGAGATGGAGCTGTGGACACCAGGTGGCCGAGTGTCCAGTGTCCTGGGCTGGTCTGGGGGTCCCAAGGGGACAGGCAGGTGGGAAGGGGGAAGGTTTTGCCTGCCCCAAATTGTGGTGCTGGGCTGAGGGGCCGGGGTCCGGGCTGGGGGTGTAGAGTCCCTGCAGGGGTTTGATGGATCCCCAGGTTTGGGGGCAATCTGGGCTCATTCCCCACCGATCAGTCCCGCAGTTTAGCAGGGGTGAGCCCCCAGGTCCTGCACGGCTTGGCTCAGGCAGAGCAGCCCCATTGTCCCCTCTCCTGTGCCCGTGTCACACCCCATGACTGCACGCGCCCGTCCCTCGTGGGCTCTGGCCCCCACTCGCCTCTGGCAGGCTGCACAGCTTCCTTAGGAACTTTTCCTGCCAATTTGGAAGCACGAGGAGCACACGCCCCCCATTTCCCCTTCCCCCTGGGCCCCCCATCACCGCCCAGTCCCATCCAGTCCATGAACTGGGCTGGACGAGTTCCTCTGGCCATTGTATTTATTGTGTTATTGTCACTGGATCCTCTTGGCTTGTTAGGACAGATGGAAAAAAATCCCATCACTTCCGAAATCTCCCCCAGGACTGGGCAGGGCTGAACCTCGGGGATGCCCCGGGAGCCTGGGGTGACCCCCCCAGGCGGCCCAGGGCGTTCTGTGTTGGGTAGTCGGGGGGTCTGGTCCCAAAGAGGGGGCTGAGACCCCAAGGGAGGGGACAGAGGGTGGAGAACACCAAGCTGAGCATAGAATGGGGGGTCCTGAGGGAGTGCTGGGTGTGGGACAGAGGCTGTGGGGTTGGGGGGACACTGTGGGGCCAGGGGGCAGTGCCCAGGGACAGGGGCTGGTGTTGGGCGGCCACGGGTCAGTGCCAGGAGACCAAGGCTTGTGCCAGGTGGCCAGGAGTCAGTGCTGGGTAGCCCAGGCCGGTGCAGGATGGGCCGGGGGTCTGTGGTGGAAGCACAGGGACTGCTGCTGGGGCATCTGAGGCTGGTCCGGGGGGGGCACAGTTCGGTGCTGGGAGGCCAAGGGTCAGTGCTGGGTGGCCAAGGTTGGTGCCCAGGGCTTGCCCAGGGGCCAGTTTCAGGGAGCCAGGGGTCCAAGTCCGGCGCCAGGGGGCCGGGGCTCAGTGCCAGGGGTCCAAGTCCGGCTCCGTGGGTCCGTTTGTCTCCGCGGTGCCGCCGCCGGGGCTCAGCAGTGCCCGGCAGCGCCAGGCGAGCAGCAGCGCCAGTGGCCCGAGGCCGCAGTGCAGCACCCCCAGCCCCTCGCTCAGCCCCAAGGCGAGGTCGAAGTGCTCGAAGGAGCCGCAGGTGGGCTCCAGCAGCCTGGCCTGCAGCAGGAAATCCCCGGCCAGCCCCGCTCCGTAGGGCCCCCAGAGCCCCAGGAAGAGCCAGATAAGCCCGGCTCCGGCCGCCCAGCTCGCCCTGAAGCGCGGCACGGCCAGCGCGGCCAGCAGCAGCCCCGCGGGCAGCAGCAGCAGCAGGCAGAGGCACAGGCTCAGGTGAATCAGGTACGCCGGGGCCAGGATGCCCACGCTGCGCCGGACGCAGGTGGTGCCCGCGGCCACGCCGCTGACCAGAGCCGCCGGCGCGGCCAAGAGCAGCGCCACTGCCCACAGGGCCACGGCCAGGCGGCGGCTCCGGGGGTCCCAGCGAGCCCAGGCGGTGCCGCAGCAGCCGCTGGCCACCAGCAGCGCCTGGGCGAAGAGGCTCCAGTGCCACAGGAGGTGCGTGAGGCGACACGGCCCCGTCCCCAGGTGCCAGCCCCCCGCCGCGCCCGCGGCCAGCGCCGGCAGCAGCGCCGCGAACAGCGCCGTGCCCAGCGCCAGCTGCGCCACCAGCGCGCGGCTCTGCGGCCACCGCCACCCCTGGGGACGCGTCACCAGGGCCACCAGCAGGGCGCCGGTGCCCAGCGCGGCCGCGGCGCAGGTGGCGGCCAGGAAAGGGGGAGCCACGCGATGGAAGAGGGGACAGAAGCTGTTGTAGCAGGGTTTGGCGTCGTAGTCCAGACCGTCGTAGACGGTGTCGTTGATGTAACTGTCGTCGAAGTCGCGCATGATTTCCTCCAGGTCCAGGGAGCCCTGGGTCTCCAGGGTGCGGGGGGTCTGCGGATGAGGGGGTGGGCATCAGGCAGGTGCCACATCCCACAGCTGCCCCCTGATCCCGGCCAGGGGGCTGCCCCCCGGCCGTGCCGGTGCCGGTGCGGGGATCCCGGGCAGCCCCGGGCCGGGCTGAGCAGGGCGGGTTATCAGGGAGGGACACACTGCGGGCACGGCGGGGCACGGTTGGTGACAGCCGGGAGGGCGGGACGGGGCCGTTTTCTCACAGGAGGGACAGGAGCCCGGTGGGAGGATGCAGACCCCAGGGGGTGGGTGCAGACCCCCGGGGATGGACACACACCCTGGACAGTGGGTGCAGACCCCCGAGGATGGACACACACCCAGACAGTGGGTGCAGACCCCGGAGGATGGACACACACCCTGGACAATGGGTGCAGACCCCGGAGGGTGGACACACACCCTGGCAATGGGTGCAGACCCCCGAGGATGGACACACACCCTGGACGGTGGGTGCAGACCCCCGAGGATGGACACACACCCTGGACGGTGGGTGCAGACCCCGGAGGATGGACACACACCCTGGACAGTGGGTGCAGACCCCCGAGGATGGACACACACCCAGACAGTGGGTGCAGACCCCGGAGGATGGACACACACCCAGACGGTGGGTGCAGACCCCCGGGGATGGACACACACCCTGGACAATGGATGCAAACCCGAGGATGGACACACACCCAGACGGTGGGTGCAGACCCTGGACAGTGGGTGCAGACCCCCGAGGATGGACACACACCCAGACAGTGGGTGCAGACCCCAGGGGATGGACACCCCCCCAGACAGGGGGTGCAACCCCGAGGATGGACACACCCCCTGGACGGTGGGTGCACCCCTTGGACAGTGGGTGCACCCCCCAGGGGATGGACACCCCCCCAGACGGTGGGNCTGGACAATGGATGCAAACCCGAGGATGGACACACACCCAGACGGTGGGTGCAGACCCTGGACAGTGGGTGCAGACCCCACAGAGCCTCCTGTGAGGGAGCACTTGCCGGCAGCACCTGCTGCGAGCCGCGGTCCTGCTCAGCACCAGGGAGCCCACGATCCTGCTCAGAACTGGGGACCCCCATGGCTCTGCTCAGTGCTGGGGACTCCTGTGACCCCACTCAGCCCCAGGGCTCCCCGCACCCCCAGCCCTCCCCTCCGTGGGGATGTGACACCCCTGGGCAGCAGCGGCAGGGACAGGAACTGGGCTGGATCACTCACCACGAGGACACAGTTGCCCATGACGAGTTTCCCACGGTGGCAGCGGCTCCTCTGAGTCTGGGGGCTCCGCTGGGTGCTCGGGGTGGCACCCGCGGCTCAGGGGGGGTCACTCGGACAGGCACCCACACACCCACGTGCCTGGAGGTGTCCGGGGGTGACTTCTCTGCTCTCCCTCCCTCTGCTCCGCTCGTCCCGCTCCAAAGGGAGCCAAGGACTGCGGGCGGGAGATAAGAGCTGTCCCCAGAGCTGCCCCCGGAGCCGCCCTCCTGCCTGGCACCCGGCGGAAAACAAGGAATGCCGCTGCCGGGAAAGCCGCGGAGCCGCCCCAATGTCTCGAGCAGGAAACGATCGGTTCTTGGCAGGACAACTGAAATTAATTAGGAATTGTCTTTCTAGGCGCTCCGGAGATGCTCCCGGGGCTGGCTCGGGGGCCGGCAGCGCGGAGCTGCATCCCGGGGATGCCGGTGGGGTGTGAGGCAGGTCCAGCGAGGCGTTTGTGGTGCAGGACGGGGGTGGGCACTGAGGGGACCCCGCGGTGGCTTCCCGCGCCCCTGGAGCATGGAATTCCCCGGCTTTTCCTGGGGAGGAAGGAGGGCCTGGAAGGAAGGGCTGCTGGGGGTCATCCTGTGGCATTGGCCTGGCTTGGTGACGGGGCCGGTGGCCTTCAGGGCTTACGGGAACATCCCTGGAGAGGAGCAGGGCTGGGGGAATTAGGGTTGCTGGTGATGATTTGGGAGGGGCTGAGGGTCAGGGCTGGGGGGGCTCTGGTGGCTCTGAGGGGCTGGGAGGGCATTTGGGGGTGAAAGGGCTGGGGTGGGGGTCTGGGAGGTGACAGTTTGGGAGGGGCTGCGGAGCAGATTTGGGGGTGAAAGGGCTGAGGAGGAGTCTGGGAATTGGCAATTTGGGGGGCTGAGGGGCAGATTTGGGGGTGAAAGGCCTGGGGATCTCCAAAGATGGGGAGTTGGGGTTGCTGCTGTTTGGGGAGGGCTGGTAGGTTTGAGGGGGGCTGAGCTCTGTCTCCCAGGCTCTGCTGTGGGCTCAGCCTGTCCCTTGACGCACACCACCCACCCCCAGCTCCCCCTGACCCCCCAACCCAGAGGCAGAGAGCCAGGCAGGTAACGTGTGTAATCCAGATATATTTATAGGATTATTTTCCGAGATTAGCACAGGATATTAGAAAGGTTATAAAGTCACATCGACGGTCGTTGGCTCCCTTTATGTACAGACAAAAACACAGCACAACAACACAGCCCAGCCTCTGCCCCCCGGCCTCTCCAGAGCTCCCCAAAATATGGCTTTCGTGTCTATTGAGAGTTCAGTGCCGGCCGGGAAGCGGCCGCGGCTGCCACCAGGGGGTCCCGAGCCCTCCCGGGATCCTCCGAGCCCGGTTTGGATTCTCCCGGCCCAACCCCGTGACTGAGTGGACGTGGGGCCACCAAGGAGGACGAGGTGGTGGCCTGGGCTCTCCCAGACACAGTGACACCGACCCTGCCACCTCCCCCTCGGTGTCACATCCCGGCCCTGCTCAGATGTCACACCACCCGTGGCACCTCTTGTAGCTACAACACGGTGTCACCAACCCCCAAGGGGACAAGGATGGGCCAGACCCCACCCTGTCACCCCCACATCACCTGGATGCCCTCAGGCCACCCAGCTCCTCTGCCCTCCTGTGACATGGGGTGGCTGTCACCCCCAAAGACTCCAAAAGTGACCCCAAAAGGGCCTTTCCCACCACACCCCACCCCAAACAGAGTCACCGGGGACTTGCTCTTGCCAGGTGGCTTCTCCATCGTGACGTGGAGTGTCCCAGTCACAGCTTCCACCTGGAATCCTCCCCAGTCGGGAGGGTCCCTGTCACCCCACGGCCTCTCCCTGTTCACGCTGGTGTCACCTGGCGTTCCTGTCACCCCCAGGAGTGACACAAATCTGCTCCACTGCTCCGACCTCCACCAAGCCCTTTGGCTCCCGCTGGCAGAAGTGGCCTCAGATGGATTCTCCCAGCCCCTGCCCCAGCCAGGGCCGTGGCTCAGCCTCTCTCTGTGACCTCAGCAGGTCCCCAGGCCCGCCCAGGTGACACCGGGCCCATCCTCCACATGTCCCTGCCTGTGCCCACTGCTCCCCGGGCTGCCCTGCCACACCCCACACCACGTGGCACGTCAAAAACACCAAACACACCATGGCACCTCAAAAACACCAAATCCAGGCTGTTCCCTGGCCCTTGGAGCAGCTCTGGAGCAGCGGAACCAGCGAGAAACTGAATTCCAAGAGGGAACATCCTCCCTGTCCCTGTCAGCTCCCACCTCCCTGCCCCAGGGACCACTGTCCCCGCTCCCCTCCCAGCTCCTGGGGCTCTGCCTGGGATCCCTCCAGTCCCCAAGGAGATGGAATTGTACTCCAGAGCACATCCAGCTGTTTTTATTTGTAGGAATGCCCCAGTCGTGGGGACCTCGGTGACAGCGTTGGCAGCCCCAGGATTTGTCCCCCAGCCTGAGCTCGGAGCTGCCCTGGGGGCTCCAGGCCCAGGTCCCCCACTCCAAGAGGTGGGAAGGGAGGAAAACACCCCCAAAACGGCTGTACCCAAGCAAGGCTCTGTGTCCTGCTCCCTCCCACCGCTCCTGACACGCAGCTGAGCCACGGGAGCCTGGTGACATCTACAGTGTCCCCAGCGTCACATCCCTGTGTCTGTCACTGAGCTGGGCCTCCTCTGCCTCACTCAGCCCCACCCACTCCCCCACAGGTGACCCGGTGCCAGGTGCTGGCAGCGTTAGGAGGGGGTGACACTTCCAGCCCCGTGCAAGAGGTGGTCAAATTCTTCCTCCATCTCCCAGGTGAGGTGTCCCACCCCACCCTGAAGATTTTCACTCCTTCCTGAAGGCCCCCCTCGTCCTCCAGACCACCCCAAATCCATGGGGTGACCTCTCAGGTGAGGTTACACCCTCCCAAAGAGCTCCCCTCCTCCAGACGATCCCAAATCCAGGGGGTGCCCGGCCCAAGGGCAGATCCTGCAACCCCCTGGTGTCCAGACAGGGATGATGTGAGATCCCAGGAAACCTCATCCCAAAGCTGGGGGTGTCCTGACGATGCCAGGGGAGGCAGCCCCATCCCAGGGGTGCGTGGTTGAGGGGGACACCCTGGGGCTGTGCTGGAGAGGTTGGGAAAGGTGTTTGGTTTTGTCTTGGAAGTGATGGTGAAAGAGGCAGGAGGAAGGGCAAGGAGGAAGGATGAGCCTCCCCTTCCCAAGCCTCTGTGGGGTGCCCCAAACTCCCCAGACCCCCAAATCTGGTTATTTTGGCCGCTGTTGGTTGGGGCTCTCAGAGCCAAGAGGAAAATCAGCCCTTTCCAAGCTCATCCCTGCCCTGGGAAGGGGCTGGGGAGGGAAGGGGGGCAGAGAGACCCCAGCAGAGCCCCACCCCTGCTCCGGGGTCCCAGGGAAGCAGCCCCAGCCCCAGGGGTGCTGCCTCCTGCACTGAACATCTCAATAGATGGTCAAAATTGGCATTTCCAATTGGAGAATTGAGGAAAAAAGAAAAAAAAATTGGGGCCTTTTCCTCTGGATTTGCCCCTCCAAAATCAACCTCAGCCCTCCCCCCTCCCGCTGGGGTGGGACCGGGGAGCTGTGGGGGCTCCCGGTCTCTCCGGGGGTCCCACCCTGGACTTTCACCCCCTTTCACACACTGACTGCACGAGGACAGCTCTGCTCCCGCATGGACACTGCTCCACAAGAACCACCAAGGATAAAACCGGGGCAGGGTCTCGCTCTGCTCCCAGCTGGAGTCACCCCCGGCACTCGGGGGGGACAACGGGGACACCCAGGGTCCCAAACTTGCCCCAGGAGCCCGGAGCTGATTTTATCCTTGGACGTCAAAGAAACCAAAACGGAGAGAAACAAAGGGAAGAGCTACATCGACCCCAGCCCAACACCCCAACCAAGGGCCCGAAGCAAAGAGCAGCCACAAAACCAAAGCAAAAGGTCCAAAGGAAGAAGGAAGAAGTCGCTCACTCACGGGTTGGTCTGTGGGTTTGGGGCGTGGGGATGGAGGTGCAAGCAAGCAAACGGGGCCGGGGCTCTCGCTGTCGGAGTGAACGATTTGTACAAGTTCAAGAAGCGTCGGCAGCGCCTCGAGGCCGGTGGCTCTCCCTGCTCTCTGTCCCGCCATCCCTCTGTCCGTCCGTCCGCCCGTGCCGGGCGCCAGAGAAAATCTGTTGGGTTTTGTGGGGTTTGTGGTCTGGTTGCCGTTGCCATCGGGGTTCTCTTGGCTCCATTTTTCGCTTTCTTTCTCTCTCTCTCTCTCTGACCCCTTTAGATGAAATATTCCTTCTTGTCGTCGCCGCCGGCCTGGCCGCCCTCGGCGTTGATGATGGCGGTGTCGGCGTCCGGAGCGTCGTCCGAGCCCTTGGCCTCGTGGGTCAGGTATGTTCCTGCAGGGCAGGGACAGGGCTGGGGGTCACGGGGGGCTCTGCCAGCGCCCCCTCCCACACAACCAGGGGGAGGTTGGGCTGCCTGGAGGGCTCCATTGGGCTTGGCTGCAATGGAAGAGTCACCGGGATGGGATGGATGGGATGGGATGGGATGCAGACTCACTGGGGGTGCTCCAGGTTTTGCAGCAGTGTCCACTTGGGGAGTGGGCACTGCCAGTCAGGCTCCTGCCCCCCTCCCCCCACCCCTGGAAAGGCAGGGGGTCCCAGCTGCCCCCGGAGCAGGGTGGGGGGCTCTACTCACACATCATTACAGGGGGTGGCCGATGGCGGGGTGTCACCGTGTCCCCAGGGCTTGGGCACAAACCTGCTGGGCATGAAAAGGGCAGGTGGAGGGAAAGGAGGAGGAGGAAGGCAGAGGGAGCAGCAGGAAGAGGGAGGAGGTGGCAGGGGGAGATGGGGACAGGGACAATCCCGGGACAGTGGGTGCGGAGCAGAGATGGAGAACCGGGGTGGGAGCTGCCTCCCCCTGGAGCTGCCCAGCTCGGAGCATTCTCTGGGACATTCCTGACATTCCCACGCCGGAGCTGCCACGGGCACGACCCCCAGACCCGGGGGCGGGCTCTGCTGCCTCCTCTCAGGACTCGGGAAGGGCTGCAGGACCAGGAGCTGCCCCCTTTCACCTCCCGCTGCCCCTTTGCTCCAAGGGCACAGCCCTGAGCCCCCCGAGGGGTGCCGGCTCCTGGTGCCCTCCCCGCAGCCCCCCCGGGCCGTACCTTTGTGCCTGATCAGGTAATGTCCCAGCACGATGAGGAGGCTGAGCAGCAGGAAGACGATGACAGCCACCACCCCGCCGATCATCGCGTGGTAGGTGCTGGAGGTCGAGGGCACCGGGCTGGCGTCTGCCCAGGCAGGGGGAGAGAAAAGACAGAAGGAGCTGAGACCCTGCAGGGGAGCAGAGGCTGCTGCTCCCCCCGGGGGCTCCATCCTGTGCCAGCAGCTCCGTCCTGCTGTGGATCCCGGGAGCGACAGCGGGGAAGGCAGCGGGGGAAGCAAAGGGGAAATCCCATCTTCCACAGTGGGGTTTTGGCCCCAAAAAGGGAGGATGAGCAGGTTTGGGTGAAAGGTGACATGCAGGCAGGCACGGCCACAGGCTGTACGCCGAGAGGTGATGGCAACCCAAGGACAGCAGGACTCCAAAGCTGGTCCTGAGTCGGCCACATCCTGTCCTGGATCCGTGCTGGAATCCTGTGTCAGCCCCGGGGCACAGCGACAAATCCTCCTCCCGCTGTGCCCATCAGCTCAGGGTGGGGACAGAGCCACGTTTGGAAAGGACAAGGTGGGGGACACACAGGGGAAGCGGCAGGACAGAGGGACAACACGTGACACAGACACACAGGACAAGGGGCAGCTGGGGGAGCTGCTGCCACAACCCGCCAGGAACAGCCCAGGGCTCCTCCTGGAAAACGCCAAAATCCACACACACCGAGGGACTGGAGCCGGGCTGGGCACCGGGCAGGGCTGTCCCCAGGCCAGGGCTGTCCCCAGGCCAGGACAGGGCCACCTTCCTCCTGTGGAGCTTCTCCGGCCGGGCTGGGGAGCAGCGGGTCCGCAAAGAGACAGAAAAGGAGCTTACGGTACCTTGGATGAGAGCTGGAGTGAAGGATGGAGCGGAGGCCATGGAAGCATGAGAGATGGGCTGGGAAGGGCCTGGCGGAGGGGCTGGAGTGGAGTGAACGTGTGGGGTGGGGAGCTGGGGAAGATCTGGGGAGGACAACAAAAACACAGGACACAAATCAACGCTGGGAAGGGCCAGCGAGGTGACAGAGCCCGGCGAGGGGGACTCTGGGGGGGACCCTCAGCAGGTCCATCCGTGACCCCACAGGTGCTTCTGCCACCGACCTTTGGGACACTGTGACCATCTTCCCCCATCTCCTGTCCTGCCAGAGCCTGGTGACGCCCTGGGGGACCCTGGGGCTGCACAGCAGGGAAGTGTCACCCACCACGAGGTGTCACCTGCACTCTCCTGTACACGTCACAGGGTCCCTCGGTGCTGGGCAGGGGTGGCACCAAGGTGGGCAGGCTGGAGGGCTCAGCTGGGCACAGGGGTGACTCCCAGTGCCTGAGACCTAAGTGGCTTTAGGGACAAAAATTCCACAAAGGGAACCAAGTCTGGATATGGAGCTCGTCTGCTGTGACGAGCTGGTGACACCAGGTGGGCCAAGGGACAGTGACTGCCACCTCTCCTGGACAGCAGGAGGCACCCGGGGTGAGCTCCTGCGTGGGTGCAGAGAGCTCTGGGTGCTCACAGGACACCACACAGGGGACAGGGCAGACACACAAGGGGTGACACAGGAGTGACTGCACAGGGTTGGGCGTTTGGGGCTCGTTCCGGGCAGGCTGAGGGAGGGGACCCAGGGGACAAAGGTCCTGAGGTGCCACTGCTGCCATGCGCTGCCTCCACACTGCAGGGGAAGGATGCTGAGTGCCCAGGGAGGGGAAGGAGCTGGGAAAGGGAAGAGCCAGAACACGGAACAGGGGGAGTCCAAGGCTGGGAGACAGAGATGGAGAGAGGCTGGGAGGAGAGCAGGGAGAGCCCAATCCGAGGAAAAATCACAGGGAAATGGGATCACATCCTGGGGGAAAGGGCTGGGAAGGGCACTGGGAGCTGGGATGGCAGCCGGGGGTGGGCACTGGCAGCACCACACAGCACACACAGCCCTGTCCCTCGTGTGACACAGCAGGGCATGGGGACATGGGGACACACACAGCCCTGTCCCATGTGTGACACAGCGGGGCATGGGGACATGGGGACACACACAGCCCTGTCCCTCGTGTGACACAGCGGGGCACGGGGACATGGGGACACACACAGCCCTGTCCCTCGTGTGACACAGCAGGGCATGGGGACATGGGGACACACACAGCCCTGTCCCGCGTGTGACACAGCAGGGCACGGGGACATGGGGACACACACAGCCCTGTCCCTCGTGTGACACAGCGGGGACACACACAGCCCTGTCCCTCGTGTGACACAGCAGGGCATGGGGACACACACACAGCCCTGCTCCAGGTGTGACACATGGCACAGAGACACAGGGACACACGCACAGCCCTGCCCCATGTGCCACATGGCATGGGGACATGGGGACACACACAGCCCTGCTCCATGTGTGACACATGGCACAGAGACACAGGGACACACGCACAGCCCTGCCCCATGTGCCACATGCCACGGGGACACACACACAGCCCTGCTCCAGGTGTGACACATGACACAGGGACACGGGGACAAGCAGAGCACAGTCAGGGCAGGCCAGGGGACATCACTACATGCAGAGCAGCAGGAGCTGCCCCTTCCCACCCCAGGACGGGTGCCAGGGGTGACACGGTGACACTTCCCGGGCACACAGGTGACAGAGTGACCTCATCCTCCAGCAGGACACTCCGGCCACTCACCGCTGACGTCCAGGTTGTACTTGGCCACCACGCTGCCCATGGAGCTGGTGGCCGTGCACACGTAGGTGCCACTGTCACTCTTGTTGAGGAAAGGGAAGATGAGCACGCTGTCCGAGCTGAGCTGCAGGGGCGCGTCGCTGCCCTCCTTCTCCCAGAGGAATTCCTGCGGGCTGAGGAATGGCATGGCCATCAGCACCCCGGGGACACCGAGGGGGACAAGTGGCATTTAGGGATGAGGCAGGACGGGTGTGCTGCTCTGGCAGAGGACAGGGACTGCTGTGCTGGAATGCCCGGCCCTGCCTGGCAGGGACACCCCAAAGCCACCCAGCTCCGGGGGGCGCTCGCTGGGGGAGCCTGGCACAGGGAGGAGAGCTTGGCCAGGGCCTGAGGAGGAGGAGGAGGAGGAGGGAGGTGAGGAAGGCCTTACATGGGGTTGCCCTGCCCGTCGCACTGCAGCTGCAGCTTCTCCCCCTCCCGCGGGTACTGCGGGTGGGGCTCGATCTTCGCCGTCGGCTTGTCTGGAAAAGGAGGAGAGGAACGGCGTGGTGAGCACCTGGAACCCCAAATCCTTCCTTGGCACCCCAAATCCTGCCCCTGGCACCTCAAATCCTGCACCTGGCATCCCAAAACCTTCCCCTGGCATCCCCAATCCTGCCCTGGCACCTCAAATCCTGCACCTGGAACCCCAAATCCTTCCTTGGCACCCCAAATCCTGCCCCTGGCACCTCAAATCCTGCACCTGGCATCCCAAAACCTTCCCCTGGCATCCCAAATCCTGCCCTGGCACCTCAAATCCTGCACCTGGAACCCCAAATCCTGCCCCTGGCACCCCAAATTCTGCACCCGGCACCTCAAATCCTGCCTTGGCACCCCAAATCCTTCCTTGGCACCCCAAATTCTGCACCTGGCACCCCAAATCCTGCCCCTGGCACCCCAAATCCTGCACCCGGCACCCCAAAAACTGCCCCTGGCACTCCAATACCTTCCTGTGGCATNGGAAGCTGAGGGTGTGTGCACAGGGAAGTGTCACCATGCAGAAGAAGTGTCACTGTGCCCCGTGCGTGACAGGACCACGATGGCTGCGTGTCCCTGAACACACCAGGCCACCGACTTGGGGTCTGCTGAACCTCCATCCCCTCCCCAAAACGTCCCCCCCACGTACAGTGGACCTGCAGCTTCTGCGTGGTTGACCTCTCCGAGTTCTGCAGGGACTCGTGGTCCACCGTGCAGGTGACCTCGACCTCGTTGTCCTCCTTGGTGACACGGAACTCCACCCTGCTGGTCACCGTGAAGGTCTTGCCGTTGGGGTCCTCCACCACCTCGGTGCCCGAGTCTGTGGGGACAGGCCACAGTCAGAGCTGAGGGACACAGAGCCCAGCACCCCAGGGCACCCTCCAGCCCGCCACGGTGTCCCCAAGCTGTCCCAACCCTCAGGACAGGGCCACCCACCCTTGAGCTCCCTGTTGCCCTTCCTCCAGCGCAGCTGTGCCGCGGGTTTGCTGCCAGAGGAGCGGCAGATGAGCCGGGCCACCTTCTCCTCATCGATGGGCTGCTCGTGGCCGAAGATTTGGGGCTTCTGGGGGATTCCTGGAGGAGGAGGAGGAGACAAAACCCACCCAATCTGTGAGCTGGGCGTGCACTGCCACCAGGAACTGATGCTGGGTGAGGGGGGCATGGGGAGCAGGGGGACTGTCCCCGTGTCCTACCCAGCACGGTGACCAGGGCCTTGGCTGTCCTCACGGGCATGGTGAAGATGGAGCAGGTGTACTCGCCCTCGTCGGCCAGCACCACGTCGCTGATGCTGATGGTCAGCTCGTTGGGGGTGGATTTCTCCAGCTGGATCCTGTTATCCCGCAGGGCTGAGGGAAAAGGGACAACGGGCTCAGTGCCACCACCCCCTCTGCTGGCTCTGCCCGGGGTGGCGGCAGGAGGGGACGTCACCCTTTGAGGCTCCATCCCGGAGCTGCCTCGCTCCCAACTCCGGGGTTTTACCTCGTTTTTCCCCGAAGTACAGGGTCTGCTGGGCAGGGTTGGACCACTGGAGCGAGGAGTCATCGGGATCCTCCACCTGGCACTTGAGCACCACCGTGCCCCCGGCCACCACGGTCTCGTCTGATGTCGTGGGCTGGCTCTCTGCGCATGGAGAGGGGGAGTTAGGGGGGCCCTGGGTGTCACCTCCCTCCAGAGCATCCAAGGAACAGCAGTGTCCCCGAAAGCCACCTGAGCACAGCTCTGTGTGTGTCCCTGTCCCTCTGCAGGGACGAGGGTTTTCCCTGTGATCCCCTTCCCCAGCAGGGAATCGGGCTGGCATCGGGGCTGCCACCCCACCTGCAGCACCCACGGGGACAGGGGACACTGCTGTCCCCACGGCAGCTCACAGGGACACGAGCACGGCCCCAGGGCTGCCGGAGGATCCTGACACGAGCAGATCCCTGCAGAGCAGGGGGATCCAGGATGCAGCAGCAGAGCCTGGCACTGGCTGGAGACAGCCGGGGAGGCATCGAGCCCTGCCCCACAGCCCCGGCAGTGCCAGCGAGCCGGGCACACAGCCCTGGGGCCCCGTGGCAGGCACTCCTGGCACTGGGATGCTCCATTCAGCACCTCCATCCCGGCAAAGGCACTCCCAGCCCAAGGAGTGCCACCTGCCGGGTGTCAGTGTCGCGCTCCCGGTGTCACTCCAAAGGGGAAGGACTTGCTCCATGTCCCTCCCCGGGCTGGGTTCCCTCCTCCTTCCCTTCCTTCGGGCTCCTGGAGGAGCAGAGCAGCCCAAGGGCAGGGAAGAGCAGTTCCAGGATCAGATAACCCCCACTGGCCCAAGGACAGCTATTTTTGGGAAGCTGCCATGCCAGGCAGTGGAGCTGCAGAGGGACAAGGGGGACAAGGGGGACACGGCACAATCCCCAGGCCCAGCAAATGGAGAGGGCTGGAAACACCTGAATTTCCTCCTTTTCCACACAGAAGGTGAGGGGAAATTTATCCTTTTACTCCCATCATGAACTCCCCAAAGCTGTCTCAGGAAGGAGGTTTTGGAGGAGAGCAGGACAAGGCTGCTGGCCTTTCCTGTTAAACTCCAGAAAGGCTGGGCTGGAAGCACCAGAGAAAGGAATTTTTAGGAGGGAAATCCCTGCTGTGAGGGTGGGCAGGCCCTGGCACAGGGTGCCCAGAGCAGCTGTGGCTGCCCCTGGATCCCTGGCAGTGCCCAAAGCCAGGCTGGGCAGGGCTTGGAGCAGCCTGGGACAGTGGGAGGTGTCCCTGCCATGGCAGGGGTTGGACAGGATGAGCTTTAGGTCCCTTCAACCCAAACCACCCTGGGATTCCATGAGAATGCTCCCTGCTCCCTGAGCAGAATTTCCAGAGAAGCATCAAACTGGGATCAAAAACATTCCCAGTGCAAAGACCCTTCATCCCCAGGAGCCTCCCCATCACCAGCGCTCCGTTTCCTCCTCACTGTCCAAGTTTTTCCTGCTCTTTGCTCTTCCCTGACTCATCCCCTGCTCTCTCCAGGCCCTGGCACAGGGGGAGCAGAGGAGGGACCCTTGGGATGCAGATGGCACGGGATGAGCTGGACCCCAGCAGTGCCAGGGGACACGTCCCTGTCACATCTCTGCTCCACCCTGGGAATCCATCCCTCGGCTTGTTTTAATTTGGTTAACGAGCCTTTGTCCTGCTACACCGTAATTAGGGGATTAGGCCTTGTTGTCCAAACTCAGCTGAGGACATGGGTCTGACACCCACGCAATTAACACAATTACCACCCTGCCCCGGGCCTGGCCTCCTTAGGGAATTAGTGTGGGAAGAGGTTAAACACATCAAGGATGCCACCCCCGCCCTGGGGGACACCACAGGGACATCCCAGAGGGGAAAGACCCCTCCTCTGTCCCTTGGAACGCCACGCTGGGACTCCAATCTCCCTTTCCCCCCATCCCAGGGCCCTGCCTGGCTGTCCTGGGTGGGGGGCACGGCCCCCGAGAGCCCCCCCGGCGTGACCCAGATCCCCGGGGGGCTCCACGCCCGCCGGAACAGATGGGCATGGCCAGGATTTAACCAAACCCCCGCAGCTGGAACCTTCTGGAAGTGACAGAACAGGGGCAGAGCCGGGGGAGGAGGGGGCACAGCACCCCCGGAGCAGCAGGACCCACCCCGGGGGTCTTTTCTTTTTCCCAGGGGGGTCTGTCTGGGCACAAGCTGCCGTGCCAAGGTTTGGATGGAGGCTCCCAAAGGCATCACGGAACCACAGAATTCCAGATTGGTTTGGGCTGGAAAAGGACATTCCCTTCCACAGGCAGGGACACCTTCCACAGGCAGGGACACCTTCCACTATCCCAGGCTGCTCCAAACTCCATCCAGCCTGGCCCTGGACATTTCCAGGGATCCAGAGGCAGCCACAGCTTCTCTGGGCACCCTGTGCCAGGGCCTCCCCACCCTCACAGGGAGGAATTCCTTCCCAATATCCCAACTTAATCCAACCCAGCACATCCCCTGGGAGCGTTCTAGAAAGACCCAGGGGTCTCGGAGCAGGGACTGTCCAAGCTCCTGGGCTGTCCTGGCACAAAGAGCCGGGCCAGGTGCTGGACACTCCGGGAGCATCCGCCCTGCCCGTGCCAGCGAGCGCTGCCAGCACAGGCCTGCTGCCACCTGCCAGGGCTGGCACTGTCCCCTCGCCTCCCTCTGTGACACTGCCACGGCCAAAGCACAGCCTGGGGGCTGCAGGGACCCCCTCGAGCCCCTGCTACAAGTCATTTCCAGGTGAGAGCTCCTGGCAGGCTGGGGACACAGCCATCCCTCCCTGGAACCATCCAGAGGGACCAGACCTGGCACAGGAGGGCTCAGATCCAGCCCTGGATCCAGGGATAGGCAGAGCTCCCCCAAAACCAGCCCAGAAAAGCTCTGCCAAGCCCTGCGTGGGGCCCAGAGCTGCTCTCTGTGTTGGTTTGTGCTCCCCGTTGGTGCAGCGGAGCGCTCCAGAAAAATCAATATTTCATTAATTACAGCCCTGCACTTTTGCAGAGGGGCTGCATTCATATTTATGAGGGGGAAAAATGATGTAGAAAAATGATGGCGACGTCTCTGCTGCTCCTGGAGCCCAGCATGAGCGTCCCCATCCAGCAAGAACTGTCCCCAAAGCTCTGCAGCTCAGGGCCTCCAGCCCCAGGATGCTCCCACAAGGAAAAATTGATCCTCTGCATGCCAGGAATTCGGCAACACAGCCTGCCTGGAGCAGCTTCACCTGGAAAACCTCAGGGAAGCAGGGAGAGAGGCCTGGGAAGAGCCCAGCAGCTGTGGGGGGCGAGACTAGAGATGCAGGATCCTCTCCAAGGAATGTCCACCCCATTCCAGCTTTTTTCCAGGCTGTGAAAGCATCTCTGTGGCAGAAATAACCCCAGGGAAAACCACCCACTGCTCCAAGCCCTCCAACGCCTCTGGTTTACAGTCACGTCCTAAAAACACTTCTCATTTCCCTCCTTCTTTCTAAAAAAAAAAAACCATTTCTCATTTCTCTCCTTCTTTCCCACAAAACCATTTCTCATTTTCCTCCTTCTTTCCCAGAAAACACCTTCTCCTTTCCCTCTTTCTTTCCCAAAAAAATAATTTCTCATTTCTCTCCTTCTTTCCCAAAAAACCACTTCTCATTTCCCTCCTTCTTTCCTCCGAGCTCAGCATCACAAAGATCCAATTCATGCCCGTGGGCACAGATGTTTTCCAAGGCGCCTTATTCTCCTCTCCAAGGACTTTGTGTTCCAGCAATTCCCCCCACAGCTCCATCCCCAGCCCAGGGCACCTTTCCTGCCAGGATCCGTGCAGGAAGCAGCCCTGGCAAGGCGGGAATTTTGAACTCGGGGATCAGGAAGGCTCAGACATCTGCTGTGCACATCCCTTGCAGGCTGATTTTAGCAGGGTGTGAATCCACAGTCTGGAATACCCAGAGCCCGAATTCCAGGCAGCTGAGTCGCTCCAGATCTCCCAGGAGAGGGAAACCTGCTCCTGTTTGGGTGCATCTGCTCCGTTCCACCTGGGATCCGGCGTCACCGGTGCTGTGACAGTGACAGCACACATCCCATCCCTCTGGGAGCTGCCACGTGCCTCCTGCAACTCCAGGGCCGGCTCCTTCCCCAGTCCAGTGGCATCCAGATGTCCCTTGTGGTTGCAGGGTCCATCCAGGCTGTCCCCAAGAGGCAGATCCAGGCAGGGAGCAGATGGAGGCCGGGCTGGAGCAGGCTCGGAGCAAAAGGCAGAGGTGGGAGGGATCCAGGCTGATCCAGGACAGGGCTCCACGTGGGGACATCACTGTGTGGTGTCACCTGGCTGTGCTCTGGTTACAGCCAGGAGGCAGGAGCTGCAGAATCCGGGGTGTTCCTGTTTTCCTCACAGGGATAAATCCATGCAGTAACTCCATGGATGTCCAAAGGTCCCTCTGGCAGCTCCCAGCTTTCCACCTCCAATCCCCACAGCCACTCCCTCCAAGCTGTCCCTCCCACAGGGCGAAGGGTTTGATGCCAGGGTGACAGGGACTGGCACAGGAATGCCAACGTTCCCTAAGTGTGGGAAACACAGCCCTGAGCGTGCTCCCAGCTCGGCTCTGTCGTTGCTCCAGGGCTCCCTGTGCCCGTGGGATCCAGACACGAACGGGGGATCCCGATGTCCCAGCTCCCAGCAGGATGGGCTCTCACTCCTGGTGAGGGAAGTGGTGACTCCAGGAGCCTCACACCTTCCCACATGAAACCCCCAAACTCCAGAGGATTTCTCTGTAAATGAGCATTCCTGGGAAGGGGCACAGCAAGACGATGCAGCTTCTCATCACCTCCTGCTCTGAACCCTGGGGATGGCCCCCAGCAGCCCCCAGGTGCAGGGTCCTGGCCCAAGGGGCACTGACATGACCCCAGGCACCTCTGAGGCTGCCTCTGTGACCAGAGGGACACTGTCACCTCCTGCCAGACCTGCCCAGGGTTCAGCAGCTGAGACACAGCCAGCAATTAGCATCAATCAGCAGCTCCAGAGAGGCTGATTCCAAGTGCCCTGGGACCACAGGATGCTCATCTCCTCCTCCTCCCCTGGCCGGATGCTCTGGGAGCTGACATTCCCAGAGTGACTCTGGCTCCATTCTCACTGGGCAGGGCTGGGAAGCAGCTTCTCCTCTCCTCTTCCTCCTCCCTAAACCCCACAGCTGGGATCCCTGCTCTCCCAGGAGAGAGGAGAGCTGGGATGGGATCAGGGAGCTGGGGAAGCCCTTGGATGGCTCCACTTGGCCCCGTTTCCAGGCTGGTGCATTCTTTGCTCAGGAAAAGGCAGTGGCACCCTCAGGAAATCCCAGGACAACAGAATCACCTTCTTCCACAGCTCAGAGGGTCCCCTGCCAACCCAGCAAGGCTCAGAGCTGCAGCAGAAGAGCCAAGACCCAGCTGGTCACACCCCGATTGCTGGGAGGGGACAGAGCAGAGGGAAAACCCCCAAATTCTGGGCCACCACAAACCCCCCAAGCACCCTGACAGCCTTTCCCGGTGTCACAGCTCCCTGGGGGCCCCCAAAAGGAGAGAATTCCCCCCAAGCCCTGGGGCACAGGGCAGGGTGACCCCTGTGCCAGCACCCTCCCCCAGTGTGACAGCCAACAGCTGAGAACTCCTTTTTTTGAGTGGGTTTTTTAGCTCCTACCCTAAGGCCAATCTCCAACATGACTGTTGCCAAGGGAACGAGCTCTGTGCTTTGACAGTTCTGTTTTAAGGATCTCCCTGCCCAGCGAGGTGTCTCAGCCCAGTTGGATGCCCTGGCACGGGGTTTGGTGGCTCTGCAGCCACCTCGACACTGTCCTGAGGAATTGTCACTCGCCATTGCCCGAGGATTAAACACACCGGGTTGTGTAAGAGGATATTTATAACAGAACTGAGGGATGGGGAAGCCCTGGAAGCTCTGCTCCTCTCCTGGGGGACAGCACAACCAATGCCTCCTCCTGACCTCCCAGAAATAGAATCATGGAATAGCTGGAGCAGGAAGGAACCCACGAGGATCCTGGAGTCCAACTCCTGGCCCTGCACAGGGCACCCCAACAATCCCAGCCTGGGAACGTTGTCCAAAGGCTCCTGGAGCCGCGGCAGCCTTGGGAATGGGATCATTCCCTGGGGAAAGCAGCTTTTCCTGATATCCAACCTAAACCTCCCTGACACAGCTCCAGCCATTCCATCAGGTCCTGGTGCAGCGGAGACTCCCTACATTCCAATGGATGCTTAGGAATGTGCTCTGCATCAGCTGTGGCCCAGCAGGTCACCTCTGCTGCTGCTGCAGAGTGTTCTGTCCCTTCTGGAGTTCCCACAATCAAAAGGAGACAAAAAAAGCCAGAACCCAAAGTTGGTGAGACTTGGCCAGGTAAAATGGAGCCTCCAGGAGTGCCATGAGGGTACAGGTGTTCAGAGAAGCTCGGAGCAGCAGCAGCCACGGCTGGAGCACCTCGGGAGCACTCCTGGATTCATCTCCTGGCTTCAGACTGGGAGTAGCAGAGCAGGATCCTGATGGTAGCAGGTGGGAGAACGAGGAGCTGCAGCCCTGGACACCAGCAGACACCCCAAAGCACATCCCAGCTCTGGAAACAGCTCCCCAGGGTGGGTGGGGGTCCCATCAAGTCCTGTCTTCCGAGCAGCACCTGGCCCAGGGACCTGCTGCTCTCCTTGCCAGTGGTCACTCAGACTCATTTCCCTGGAAATCACAGCAAAAGCAGCAGCCTGGAAAAGCTGAGCTCGCCAGCAAACGCCGTTTAAAGTGTTGGAGGCAAGGAAAAGCATCTGCAGCTGAAGCACTGCCTGGAGCATCACCCGAGGATGGGGCAGCTCCCGGGATGCTGCAGGCACTCGGGGAGCTCTCGGCTCTGCTGCTCCCCAGCCAAACTCCTGGGAAACGCTGCTGCTGCCAGCTCTGCACTGGCCCTGCCAGCCTCCAGCACGTCCAGACACCGCAGAGCCCCCGCGGGAGCCGCAGCATCCAACACCTGCCCGCGGTCCCTGCGCCCTCGGCCGCATCCCGGCGCAGGCGGAGCGTGACGCCGGGCAGGTGACTGGAATGGTTAAACACATTCCTGCCCAGCCCTCCTCACTGCCTCGGCTTCCCCGCCTCGCTCCGCTCTCACCGCCTGCCTTTGGCTTGTCTGGGTTGGTGCTGTTGGCACCGGGGCTGCCCAAACACAGCACGGAGCATTCCTGCCCCATCCTCCCCCCCAGGACAGCCCCGGGTGGAAGAGGAGCTGTCTGGGAGGGGGATGGAGAATCTCAGCCCCTCACGGGTGGGTGGAGGAGCTGGGGCACCAGAGAGGTCACTCCCACCCCACCATCACCACCCGATGAAGGCTCTGCTGCTCTCAGCTGTCGGTGCCCGGCCGAGAGCAGAGGGGCCTGAACTGGACCAGATGGTTCAAGCTGAGCTGACCCAGTAACTGGGAGGAGGAGGAGGAGCAGATCCATCTGACTGTGGGGGTGTTACAGCACTGGCAGCACCTTCCAGGGCCCGTGGAGCCACTGAAGAGCCAAAGCAACAAGGACTCCACTCAATCTGTGCAGAACCAGCACTGGGGGACCTGCAGAGCCAAGGCATCACGGGGGCTGGAAAAGCAGCCTGGAGAGCAGCTCAGATGGAGACCAGGCTGGGCAGAAGGTGCCAGGCCAGACACTGGCACAGCTGTGCCCAGGAGAACAAGCCCAGCACCACGAGCAGAGCCCACCAAGCTCCCAGCTGGCACGGCCACCAAAACCACCTCGGACACATGCACACATCCTGCCCCACTCCCTCCCTCCCACTGCTCCTCTGCTGCAGGGACCTGGATGGGCACGAGATGCCCTGGATTGGTGTAAAACGAGGTTAGGAACCAAGGCAGGGAAAACAAACAGGAACAGCTCCGCTGCAGCTCCCTCCATCTGGCTGCGCGGCCGCCGTGCCAGCGCCGGGGTGACTCCCCAGATGTACCCGCCTCCGGTTCCCCCGGCGATTCCAACACCCCTGGAGAGGCGAGAACGTCAGGCAGAGGGAGAAGAGGCAGCCTCTTGCAGGAAGGAGACCTCTCAGGCAGGGAAATCCTGGGCAAACAGGGTGGTTTTCCCTCCAGAGGACGGGTACCCACACCTCGGGATGCTCGGCTCGTGCTCCGGCAGCATCGCCCCATTCCATCGGGATTTCTCCTCCCACCTGCAGGCCAGGCCACCGTGCTCCCAGCAAACAGCACGGGCCATGCCAAACCCCAAGGCATTGTCAGGACAGCAGCAGAATTCCTGTCCCCTGGCAGCGGTGCCAGCACATCCCTCACTGTCTGGGCACGCAGCGGGCACCTCTGCAGAGCCTGATCCCAGGCTTTGTCCTAAAATCCAGCCTTGCCTGTTGAGCCTAACGCATTGTGCCAGACAGCTGAGTGGTGGATTCCGGCTGGGGATGCTCTGCTCCCTCCCCTTTCCTCCGGCTGAGCGCTGATCCCGGCCCAGGAACAGCTCGTTTCCCCCAGGCAGCTGATCCAAGTCATCCAAAATCAGGCCAAGCAGGTAGTGAGTGATGCAGAGAGGTCGCCCTCCCTCCCTTTCATGCCTCACCAGGGCTGTCGCTGCGTCCTCGGCTCTGGAGCCAAGGGCTGGTGCTGGCACAGGCAGTGGGAGCATATGGCGAGCCCTAATGGCACTGGGAACGGGGCTCTCGCACGCACTCCTCAGGGAAAAGCACCGTGGAAAGCAGCAATCAAAGGCTTCTGTTGCTCCAGACAACACCGAGCTCCCACCACCCCACTGTGCCCCTGGGCTCTCCCTGCTCCAGCCTCCCACATTCCAGTGCTGACGTCTCCCTCCAGGACAGCAGGACCTGCAGATGTCACCTGCTCGCAGGCTGGGGATGGCAAAAGCCCTGTGGGAGCCCAGCCTGACCAGACCCTGTCCCACACAGGCAGGGCAGGCTGGAAGGCTGCTCCCAGGACAGCAGCTGGAAGCTCAGGGCATCTCCCCGGGACAGAGGGAGCTTCTCTGGGTGGCCTGGCCAAGCAGACACCTCCAGCGCTCCACAGAGATGAAGCCACCCTGCAGGACAGGGACAGCATCCTGAACCTGCCTCTCTGCAAAGCCCTCATCTCACCAGGCTGAGGAAACCTCTCGATGTCCTCCAGTGGCCCAGGGAAAAAAACAGCCCCAAGCCATCTGTTTTTGGCCCGTGGTGGCCTCCCAGGGCATTGTCCAAACAAAAGGGTTACACAACTCCCGAGTGGAATAACCCTGCAGAGAGAGAGAATGATCCTCACACAAGGACAACCACGCACCAGCCCAAACACCCGAATGCGCCGACAGCAGCACAAAGCCAGCCAAGAGCACAGACAGGGCCCTCTTGTGCAGGACCAGTGCTCCCAGTGCCTGGGCGGCTCCCAGGGGCTCCTCCAGACCCTGCCATGGTCATAGTGGAGCCATCCACAGCACTGGAGGAATATTCTCCAAGGAGGAGATTCCATCCCATCCCATCCCAGGACAGGTGCCAGAGAGGGGATGTCCCCTGAGCTATGCTGGGTTGGCTCAGGGGCTCCAGGATGAGGCACCAACCATGAAGACAAAACAACAACTTTTTTCCAAGCATCTCCCAGCCATCCATCACCTCTGCTCCTAAAGGTTTTTTTGGAGGTCTGTTTGCCCAGCTGTGCTGGATCCTGGCACTGGTGGCCAGGGCTGGGCCACAGCAGAGGCCAGCCCAGGAGGAAATCTTGCAGTGTCATCATCCGGGCTGTGTCCTGTCCCAGGACAGCTCCAGGTCACGGCCACCTCCCCTCCCAGGAGTGCTCTCCAGGCAGCTCAGCCATCCCCAGCCCCACAGGCTGAGCATCCCCACACTGGGGATACCTGGATGTCCCCACGCTGTGGGGTGAGCATCACCCACACCCCAGTGACTCTTTCAGGTGCCCGTGGGAGGACCGTGGCCAAAACCAGAACAAATCCCGGGATTCGTGAATGGGAACACAGCCACCAGCCCCCAGAGCCTGTGACAGCGACAGAGACGGCTGCGGGGGAGCTGTGGGGGCTGCGGGCTCAGCCCTTGTCCCCACCGTGCCACACTCCCACCCGCACAGCCCTCGGGACCCTCGATCCGGTTCCAGAATCCCCTCCCTGCTCCGAATGGGCCGCAGGGATGTGGATGGAGACCAGACCCACCGTCAGCCTCCCCCAGCACCTCCAGACCACAACACAGCGGGTCCAGCCCAGCCCCTGGCCAGCTGCTGCACCTCCCCACCCAAACAAATGCAGCAGCATCGATTCTGTCACGACAGACAACTCCCGACACGGCAAACGGAGCCGCCAGCAGCCAGACAGGGATGGCGGGTCCGAGCCACCGCCAGCCACCCCGCAGGGACCCGCAGCCCCACGGCGACGGAGGACACGGCGCTGCCACCGAGGAGCCCCGACAGAAATCACCCCCGCTCCGCGCCTGTCGCGACTGTCGCCGGCGGTGAACCCCCTTTGTCTGGCGAGCCGGGGCTCCGCCGCGCCCCGCAGCTGCTGGATGCCCCGCACATCCCGGCGGGACGGGAAGCGGCCGCCGCTGCCGAGCCCCTCGCCCATCCCGGAGACGCGGCTCCCACCGGAGGGACCGAGGACCCGCCCCAGCCGCGGCGGGGATGTCACCGCCGCTCCCCCGGGGGCTCCATCCGCCCCTCCGCGGTGTCTGCCCCCCTCCGCCTGTCACCGCCGAGCCCCGGCACCCCCGCGGCGGGGCGGCTCCGCCGCACCGGGNCCCGAGGGCCGGGCGGGGCGGGGCGGGCGGCACCTGCCTGACCCACATAACGGCCCCGCTCGCGCCGCCGCCCCCCGCACCTGTCGCTCAGCTCCCCGCATCCCCGGCCATGGCGGCGGGGACGGGGAGGGATGTTCGCCCGCTCGCGGCGCCGCCACTCACCGTCGCGGGAGAGGTTCCCCCGGGCGCTGCCGAAGCAGGCGATGAGCAGGAGGATGCCGAGGGCGGGGGGCTGCATGGTGGTGGCGGCAGCGGGAGCCCGCGGGGCCGGCGCGACCGAGCCGCAGCGCGGGCGGCGGGCGCTGCTCCCTCCGCTCTGGAGCCGGCGGTGCGGCAGCGGCGGGGATTAAATAGAGCGCGAGGAAGAGACCATTCCTGCCGGGGGGTGCGGGGGGGGCCGCGCCGATGCCGCCCCCCTCGGCCCCCGTGTAAACACGCCCGCTCCGGCCGCCGGCCCCCCCCGCGCCCTGAGGCGCGGTGGTGCGCGCCGCATGCGCGGCTCCCCGCGGGAGGCAGGTGCGCGCGGGGCGGCGGCGGCGGCGGGAAGACGGCGGGCCCGGGGTCCCCTCAGTCCCCTCAGTCCCCTCAGTCCCCTCAGTCCCCTCGGCCCTCATCCCGCCCCCGCGCTGAGCGAGCCCGGTCTGAGCGGAGCGGCGATGCCTCAGTGTCGTTCCCAGGCCGGATCCCTGGCTGGGCGGTCCCGCCATGGAAGGGGGGTCTCGCCGGTGTGGGGCCGGGAGCGGGACCGGTCCCACCGCGGGGTATCGGCCCCGCAGGACGCCGCCAGGTCAGGTCCCCTCTCGGCTCGCGGTGTCCCCGGGATGGCCCGGGTCACTCCCAGGTAGCGCCCGGCTGGTTGGATGGAGCACGGTCCCCTTGGCAGGGTGAGAGGAGCAGAGATGCTGCGGTGTCACCCGTGCTGGGGTGTCATCCTTACTAGGATGTCACCTGTGCTAGGGCGCCACCCGTGCTGAGGTGTTATTCTCACTGGGATGTCACCTGTGCTGGGCTGTCACCTGTGCTAAGCAGCGTGGCCCAGCCCATCGCTGTCTCTGCGGCTTGTGCCACCCAGTCCCGCGGCTGGTCCTCCCAGCTGGACCACATTTCGGGTGGAGCCCGTTCTGTTCCAGTCCCTAAAAGTCAATGTCCGGTCCTGGCTGTCCCCTGGCATTTCCCAGGCAACTCCTTTATCCACCCTCACCCAGCCGTGCTCTCATCCATCAGGCGATCCCCCCCGACCTCTGGCTCATGCCAGCCTAGACATTTCCAGCTCTGGAGGATTTCAGGGCTCTGGGAAGACACTCCCAGCTCGTTTCCCGAGGAGAATTAACCCCTTTGTGCAGCCCTTCCCCACGTTGGCACCGACCCCTCACGTGCGCTTCTGAGGAGCTGCTCCGAGGCTCCCGCACCAAAGCTGCGTGCCAGGGATGGCTCCCTTAGTCACAATCCCCGTGGGAAGCGCCCGTGGGAGGAACAGCTTGGTGCCGGTCACAGCCCATCCCCACGCTGCCTCCAGCTCCGTCCCGTGTCTCTGGACGTGGCCCTGGAGGTGACAGAGCCGCTGCCACGGCGCCCTGAGGCAAATTTGGGGGCAGGAGGGGCCGGGTGAGGCCACGGGAGGCTCTTCCCAGGCTTTGGCTCCTTGTCCGGCTGGAGAAGGGCTCTGGAAGCCGCGGGGAGGTGAGAGCAGAGGGAATCCAAGCTCGGCTCCCGGAGGCACGAACAGGGCAGGGAAGCTGGAGAGGGTCCCGTGGGGTGGGGGCCGGGCTGGGTCAGGCCTGGGGGGATGTGGGTGGCTCCTGGCACCGCTGGCAGCGCTGGGGAGGGGGCGTTTCCCCTGGAAAAGGGGGGTCGTGGGTGACACTGGCTCTCTTGGGGCCTTTTTTGGTGGCCCAGCCTCCCTGGCGTGGCCGTGCTCGAGGAGGCTGCGTGGGGGTCGCGTCCCTGCGGGCTGTGCCTGAGCTCTGAGCACCCCCCGGAGCCCTCCCAGCCTGTCCCCTCTCCCTGCCACACCCCGGGGGCTCCAGACACGGCTTTTAACCCTTTCCTCGTCTCCCGCAGGAGCCCGCGGGCGGCTGTCCCCGACCCCCGTGGGTGCAGCACCCACTCCCCATCACTCGGGCAGGGCAGTGGAGGCAGAGGGAGAGGAGGAAGAGGAGGGAGAGGAGGTGTTCAGCGTGCAGCAGGTGCCGAGGCGACGCTCGCCACAACAAATCGCTGTGATTCAGCCCCGGAGCATCTGGCAGCGAGCGGTAACGAGCCGGGGGAGCCGGTGTCACGCAGCCGCTCTGCCGAGGCGTCCCGGAGCCCCCGGGAACGGGAGCTGCCCTGCACGGATCGGCTCTGCCGGATGGGGAGGATGCAGCTCCTCAGCTCCCATTTCCCGAACCCCCGCTGGCCTCAGTGGCTCTGGTTGTCTCTCGGTGTGACAGCACAGGTGGCTGCTGGAGTCACAGCCGTGTCACCTCCTTGCTCTCTGGGAGCTCGCTGGAGCTGCAGTGTCCCAGCACTCCAGAGCCTCCCAAGCGTCTGGAGCATCCCTGAGCCAGGTGGGAAGGGCTGTGCCAGGTGTGGGGATACACCTGGGTGTGTTTTCATGGAGGAACAGCACCCCTGGGCAGAAGCCACCAGATCTCGGTGGCCTCAGCTGCCAGCCCTGGGCACCTGTGACACCACCCCAGCCCTGTCCTGGCTGCAGCTGACATTAATGCCTCAGGGGAAGGATGAACCACCCTGAGCTTCATTTTCCACCCAGGCTCAGCTGGAATGTGGAGCTAAAACACTTCCCCAAATCCTTGGGCAGTGCCAGGTGTGATCTTCCCCTTCCACTCCCCTGGATCTCAAAAATCGTGTCCGTTTGGCCGTTCTTTCGTTACAGCTCCGGAGAATTTCCTCTCTGATTATCTGAATTTAATCATCTGTTGTCTTGCCACCCATCTCCTGACTTCTAGGATCAGGCCAGAAGCTCCTGCCTTCCCTTTGCAGTCCCTCCAGTGGCTGCTATCTCTGGGATCGAGGTTGGAAGACGGAATTAATTCCTCCAAGTCATCAAACGGGCTCCATAACATCTTTCCCTTTAAACAACCATGTTTGCTGCCACCCCAGGCATGGATGGCATCTCCCTGGAGGCTCTGCAAAGGCACAGAAATCTCCAGGGAAGCTGTGGGAGCCAGAAGGAACAGAGGCTTCCAGCATCCCTGTGCCATCCTCCGTGCCCAGAATCGCTTCCTTTAACCTCTGGCGCTCCGAGGGCCTCCTGTGTTCCTGCTGCCTCTCTGACATGCTCAGCCCTGTTTGTTTTTATACCTTGCCTGATTTTGCTCTTCAAAAAGCCCTTCATTAGCCCCACGCTGGGTTCGAGTGTTTGCTCCTGTCTGGTGTCACTCCTCGGTCCTGGATTCCCTGCTCTGCGCTGAGCTGAGCAGGGGCTGCTCTTGGGCAGCATCCAGCGACTTGGATTCCCAGATTCCGCTCAAAACCGAGCCAAGAGCGGCCTCCCTGCTCCTCTCCTTGCTCCGAGGAGTGTGTGGGACGTGGAGCTGCTCCGAGCTGTGTCCCACCGTGTTGGCGTGGGGGCGGTTCCCGTCCCTAATTCGCGGCGCTGTTGTCACCTCGCTGCTGGAGCCTCGGGGCATTTTGATGGCCCTCATCCCAGCAGGTAGCCTGGACTTCCCAGCAGCCCTGGAGGTCAGGGAGTGTGATTCCATCGGGGCTTTTGGCTGCTCTTGGCAGCTGGCTGGAGCTGCCAGCCAGATGTTTTGGTGTTTACCCACCCTTGTGCCTCCTTTCCTATCAGGTGCCCTTTGCACCGTGCCTGGCTCTTTGTGGTGCTGGTTCCAGACCAGTGCAGGCTCGTTTTGAACTCCTGAACTCACAGCCCAGCTGATTTTACACAATTATTCTGTACAGAAATATCTTGTCCTTGATTTGCTTCTGTTGAGGTTTGGTAGCTCCTCCTGAGTCACGTTGCTGTGAGTCAGGAGCCAGAACCTGATGCTTGTGCTCGGGGATTCCTCCCTGAGCTGGGCTCTCATTTATAGGGGCTCTCATCTCCCTTGAAGCCATTTCCACCCCACAGGACTCACTCCTGGCTGGCAGCAGCAGAGCAGGGGGTACAGAGGGTACAGGGGGGGTGCAGAGCCCCAAATTCAGCAGGGCTGTGTGGTGGGTCCAGCCTGACTCCCACCCTCCCCTGAAGTGACAACAAACCCTCCACAACTCCCTCCCTTCCTCCCTCACCTCCCTCTCAGCTTCCCAGCACGTTTATTTCTGTGACTCCCAGACCTCACACTTGGCACTGCAGTGTCTTGTGTGGCTCCAGGAAGAACCTGCCTGGCTACAGCCAACGTTTGTCCCCAAATCTGCTGCCCCTGGGGCAGGGGACAGCGTGGTGGGAGGCCAGTGCTGTGAGCTGGAGCTCAGCTGATGCTTCAAGGAGGCCGAATGTGGCACTGAGGAACAAGTGATGGATGGTGCAGCTGCCAGACACAGTGACCAGAGAGGGCTTGGAGGTCACTGGAGTATCAGATAACCTTTATCTCCTTTGCCTGTTGAATTTCTAAGAGCATTAAGGGCTTACTCTGCCATGGCACCCGGCAAAAAATCCCACTCCTGGAACAGCTCTGGGGTCTGGAGCAGCAGGATCCAGTGGCAGAGAACCCCTGAGGTTTGGGAGAAAGTCCTGACTCCCTGAGGCAGCTGAACCCAGGCAGGTAAATTTTAAATTCCCAAAGGGACTTTTCCCAGGGTCCATCCACGCTCAGCAGGAGCCGGGAGCAGGGTCGGGGCTGGCGGCCAAGATCCAAATGGACATTTCTAATCCACTCTGGGTGACATTTATCAGCTCCTGGCTCGCAGCTGACTCCAAATCCTGGCTGGAAATTTGAAATCCTGGCTGGAAATTTGAAATCCTGGCTGGAAATTTGAAATCCTGGCTGGAAATTTGCTCCCGAGGGTCGTGCGGAGTTTTCCCTGATGGGGCGAAAACCGCGGAGCTTCGATGGCTCCAAACCCCCCCTGAGGTCCCACCCCAAATCTGAGCTCTGGGTTTGCAGATATTTGGTGTAAAAACATTGCAATGGATGCAGGAATCGATCCTGGAGAGTCTCAGTTTTGCAGAGGAGTGAAATCCATCCCAATTAATGGTGGATTTGATATGAGCACATGTGATGTCAAAACAGAGCGTGGAAATAGCTGCAAACAAACTGAGGAAAAAAGAAACCCAGGCCAAAAGAAAATGGGCTTTGAAAAGCTGGCAGGAAAATGAACAGAAAAAAAAGATAAATGCAGCAGAACTTTCTCCTTGGTAACTCTCACACTTCAGAGCTCAATTCAGAAGCTTGTTTAGAGGTAACTCCAGCCCCAGGAACTCCTGGTTATTCTCTGAGTGTGTCCTAAGTGAAATTCTTGGTTAAACTGGTTTAATCCATGAAACATCGACCTTTTATAGATCCAGGTTTGCTGTCCTCAGCTCCGAAAATGAGATTTTTGTTATTCCTTGAACAACTGGGTGAAATTTGAGGCTGGAGGAGCTTCTGTGGGGGCAGAAAATGAGTTTTAAACACTGTAAATGACAACTGGTGAGGCAGCTGGGGAAAGTCCTTACAGGGAGAAGTAACTTCTGATTTATTCCAGGTAATAAACAGGGCCTGGATCAATATTTCACTATCAAAGAGATGCTTCTTTTTTTTATATATATTTATACGCTGAGTCTACTGTACTCAAATCCAACATCCTCGGGAGGGGAAGGAGCCAAGAAGAGTCGACTGCAGCAGCAGGAATTTGCAAACGTCTTGAAGCGACATAAAAAGAGGAAGCTGGTTAAAAGGACATTAAAGGGAGCAGCAAAATGAGTGACATCCTGGGCTCTGCCGTGGAGAGCGTTTCAAGGCACCCTGGGAAGGTCTGGAGCCAGGATTCTCTGTCCTCTGCTGTCACAGATGTGCTGCAGGGGCTCAGAGGAACATCTGGAGCAGCAGGGCGGGGATGGAGCAGAAAATCCCGGGGGGATGGAGGGGCTGGCACCTTCCCAGGGGCTGGAGCCAGGGGAGAGCCTGGTGGAGCTGCAGGAGGGGCTCTGGGAGCAGGAATTGCTGCTGGATGGAGGCTGAAGGACAGCGTGACCCCGCAGGGACGCCGGGCTGAGCTTCCCCTGCTCCCAGCGAGGTTTTGTTCTTGTTCCCTTTCTGCCGCTGCATTCAGAGGTTAAAGTCGCGGTAGGACACGAAGAGACACAAAGTCAGCGAAGTTCTGAAAGCTAAAAACTGATTTATTTCAAATTTGACTCCTTTAGATAGTGTTTCAAACACGCCCAGTTGTTGGTGAGCAAAGATAACACCTCTCCCATCACATTGGTCAAGACAGATGTCCATCAAGAGATCTCCTCCTCTAAGAAGGAACGAAAACAAAGATAAACCTAACATACACAAGTGTCTTATTTCCAACGAAATCCAGAGGAAAAGAATTTCCAAAAGTAGAAACATCCAGCAGGAATTGCTGCTGGATGGAGGCTGAAGGACAGCGTGACCCCGCAGGGACGCCGGGCTGAGCTTCCCCTGCTCCCAGCGAGGTTTTGTTCTTGTTCCCTTTCTGCCGCTGCATTCAGAGGTTAAAGTCGTGGTAGGACACGAAGAGACACAAAGTCAGTGAAGTTCTGAAAGCTAAAAACTGATTTATTTCAAATTTGACTCCTTTAGATAGTGTTTCAAACACGCCCAGGTAAGCAAAGTTAACACCTCTCCCATCACATTGGTCAAGACAGATGTCCATCAAGAGATCTCCTCCTCTAAGAAGGAACGAAAACAAAGATAAACCTAACATAGACAAGTCTCTTATTTCCAACGAAATCCAGAGGAAAAGAATTTCCAGAAGTAGAAACATCAGAAGGCTGAAAAACTGCGGTGACAGGTTAAAAGTCCTGTGATGAGGAGAAGTTTTAGAGACGAATCCAGGCAGCCCCGTCCTGAGGTGTGAGGATCAGGGGCAGGGACAGGACAGAGCCCCGACGGGTTCTGGAGCAGCTGCTGCTCCCAGGGCCATCCCTCTGTCCCTTTGTCCCTGTGTCCCTGTGTCCCTTTGTCCCTGTGCCCCTGTGTCCCTGTGTTCCTGTGTCCCTTTGTCCTGTGTCCCCGTGTCCCCGTGTCCCCGTGTCCCTGTGTCCCCGTGTCCCCGTGTCCCTTTGTCCCTGTGCCCCTGTGTCCCTGTGTTCCTGTGTCCCTGTGTCCCTGTGTTCCTGTGTCCCTGTGTCCCTGTGTTCCTTTGTCCCTGTGTCCCTGTGTCCCTGTGTTCCTGTGTCCCTGTGTCCCTTTGTCCCCGTGTCCCTGTGTCCCTGTGTCCCTGTGTCCCTGTGTCCCTGTGTTCCTGTGTCCCTTTGTCCTGTGTCCCCGTGTCCCTGTGTCCCCGTGTCCCTGTGTCCCTTTGTCCCCGTGTCCCTGTGCAGAGGGCTGAGGCACCCCCAAACCCGAGTGTTGAGGAGCTTTTGGAGCAATCCTGGAATTGTTGAGGTTGGAAAAACCCTTTAAAAAAGTCATCGAGTGCACCCCAGTGCCACCAAGGCCACCACCGACCCGTGTCCCCATGTGCCACATTTAGGTGGCTTTTAAACCTCCCCAGGGCTGGACAATCACCCCGTGGCCAGGGGGAGGCACCCAGGGGTGAAGCTCTTTATCCTTTTTCCAGGATTGGTGCTTTCCTGCCCGAGCCAACCCTTTTGGGATGCAGGGATGGGATGTCAGGGATGTCCTGGCCTGGTTTAGGAACCAGAGCTGATTTTCCAACTCTTGGAAACAGCAGAGTGGGAGACCTTGAGTGGCTGCTGGAATGAAGAGCTGGGGGGAAGAGATTTTTTGGGGGTTTTATTGATTATTCCTGGAGAAAAATGTGGGAGCTCAGAGGGGAATCCAAACTCCCTGAGTGGGGTTTGATGTGCTGAGGCCTGAGCCAGAGCTGACCTACAGAATGAACCCTGGGCACTCTGTGATTAACACCATCAGCATTATTGAGCTAAAAATAGATAACAAAGACACTTCTGCCTGGTCTTTATATCCTTGTGTCTGCAAGAAATGTATTGTTTGAAGAAACTTTCCCAACTGCCATGAACAGAGGATTTTAGGGGGATTTTTGTAGGGTATTTTAGGGGAAAACGCTCCCTGGGCCCTGGCCAAGCCCTGGCCCTGCTGCTCAGACATGTGCCAGCAGATCCAGGGGTTTCTGTGCTAAAAATATCATCAAGTCACTTCCACTTGCTTGGCCTGTCAAAGCTGGACCCACTTTTGGGGCGAATTTGGAGACCTCACCTATGGGTGGACACCCCGTGTAGGATTTTCCCAATTGCTGGGAAGGGTTCTGCAGGTCCTTGCTGTGAAAGGGGCTCCCCAGCCACTCCAGACTGTGGGAGATGGTGGAGAATGTAAGCAATTGGTGATGGGATGATGCCTCAGGGTTTTAGCTTTGATATTTTTCATCTATTTGTAATCCTGCAATTCTTTTGGGGTGTAACTCTAAAATCCATACACAGTGTCAGCTCTGGCTTTGCCATTTTGGTCAGACACAACAATTCCTCTCCAGGCCTGGCAATCAAGGACACCTCACTGCCTCAGGCCCTGAGAAATGTAAGCAAAAGTGCGTTGGGGGGAGCAAACTTGGGGTGAGTGACTTCATTACCTGAAGCTGCAATTGGAAGATTTACTCCTGATATGCAAATGGACCAAACTTCTAAAAGTGTAAAAACCCATGACCCCTCATCCATTTTTGGGTGCAGCCCCTGGGGGGCTTCATCTGCCTGAAATCTACCTGAAGGCCCTTCAATAAACATAACTGCTTTTTATTCCTTTAATTTTGTCTGGTCTCTGTTTTTAGGCAGCCCAAAAAGGCATCAGCACCTTTCTCAATCCCTGTCCTTTCTCTGATCAGGTGCATTTCCGTGTTTATCTTCGCTTGTGGCTAAAGCCAAGCGTGTACTTTTATTGGCTGTCTCGTTTTCCTTTTGTGTTGCCTTTCCATTCACAGAAAAATAAAACCATTCTTTCCATCAGGGTTGGTTAAATCGCCCCTGGCAGTTGGCAGGGCAGGGCTGGCTCGGGGTGAAGTGCAGTCAGGACCCTCGAAACTCACGGAATCCCGGAATAATTTGGGTGGGAAAGGACCTTAAAGGACCTTTAAGGTCCTTTTTCATCCTATTTCTCCCCCTGGGCAGGCACCCTCCCACTATCCCAGGGCTCTCCAAGCCCTGTCCAACCTGGCTTTGGACACTTCCAAGGATGAAGCAGCCACATTTTACATGATTGACACATTTTGAGCGAGTTCCCACATCCAGGACCTACAGAAAGGTGATTTTTAAGGGACGAAGGGGCAGGCCCGTGGATTGATGTCTGTTTGCAGGAGGCTGCAGGCCCTGGCAGCGTGCAGGGGGCTCTGATGGCACTCAGGCTGCTCAGAGCACTCCGGGAGGGCTGTGAATAGGGAGCTGGAATATTTGTAAGGATAAAAAATTATTCAGGGGCTGAACGCGAGGAGCTGAAGAGGGTCCCGTGATGCTCATGCATGGAATGGCAGATTCAAATCTGTGGGAAGCAGGATCCAAGGGAGGAGCAGGGAGTGGATGGTGTCTGCTGGCAGGGGAATGGCTGGAGCATGGAGGAAGTCGATGGAGGAATTCCATGGAGGGATTCCATGGAGGAATGGGAGTTCTGACAAGGACTGGCTGCTCTGGAAAGGGTGGGGCAGCGTCGCTGTAGGACACAAAAAAAGGATGAGAAGCTCTAAATATTTTAGAAGGCGAAGAAAAAACTTTATTGTCTAATTCTTACTGCTTTTTTATGAGGTGTTCTGATACAGATTTAACATGATTGAAAAGGAACCACACCTCTCCAATCCCATTGGTTAAACCAGAGAAACAGCTGAAATGTTTTGAGAACTAGAAAAGCAAAACAGCACCTGGAGAAAGATCGGTTTGAGAAAGGAGAGTTGCTTGCCAGGATTTGTTTTGAGAAGAAGCTTTCTTAAGAAGTTCTCCCTTGGGAGAAAGTTAGCAGGCTAAAATCTCTGAGAGCGAGTAATCTCAGGCCCACAGGGCAGTGCCCAGCGTGGGGAGAAGGGAAGGGAGTGGAGCAAAAATCTCAGGAGAGGCCACAAGTTGGCGTTTCCCAGCAGGTGAGGAGTGGGAGAGGAGATGGATGTGATCCCTTCTCTTTGTGGATCCAATCCCTTCCTGTCTCTTCATGGATCTGCCTTCCCGTGAGCCCGAGGGCTGGAAGCAGAGCCTGTTCAAAATGAGCTCACAGCTGAAATCATGGCTCAGAAAGTTCAGTCCAGGATGGAATTATGGAATGACTGAGGTTGGAAAAGACCTCCAGGATCGTCGAGTCCCAGCTGTGCCCAATGCCCACCTTGTCCCCAGCCCAGAGCTCTGAGTGCCACCTCCAGCCCTTCCTTGGACATCAGGGATGGGGATCCAAACCTCCCTGGGCAGTGCCAAGGCCTGAGCACCCTTTCCATGGGGAAATTCCTGCTGATGTCCACCCTGAGCCTGCCCTGGCCCAGCCTGAGCCGTTCCCTCTGCTCCTGTCCCTGTTCCCTGGGAGCAGAGCCCGACCCCCCCGGCTGTCCCCTCCTGGCAGGGACTTGTGCAGAGCCACCAGGTCCCCCCTGAGCCTCCTTTTCTGTGGGCTGAGCCCTTTCCCAGCTCCCTCAGACATTTAAAACTTTCCAGAGACTTCTAAATTTCCCTTGAGAGCAGTCTGGGCTGTGTCCGTGGGCAAAGGCCCAGCACAAGTTCAGTCACACAAAATCCTGGACGTTGCAGGGAGTGGAATAGGTCTTTAAGGTCTTTTTTCTGTCCCGTCACAATCATTTAGAATTCAGAGTTTAGAATCACAGAATCACGGAATGGTTTGGGTTGGAAGGGACCTCAGAGCCCAGCCTCTTCCAACCCCCATTTTTGGACCCTGTGCCATGAATTCAGGGCAGGGCGTGGGGCACAGCTGCTGCTGTGACCTGGTGGGACCAGAAGTATTCCTTGGGAAATCCCTGGGGAAGGTTTTCCTGCCCCTGCACAGGCATCTCTTGGGGTTGGTGATTTCCCCAGAGCAGCTGTGGCTGCCCCTGGATCCCTGGAAGTGGCCAAGGCCAGGTTGGGCTTGGAGCAGCCTGGGATAACGGAAGGTGTCCCTGCCCATGGAAAGGGATGGCATGAGATGAGTTTTAAAGTCCCTCAAACCCAAAAAGTTCCATCACTCTGTGATTCCGTGCTGCTGGTTGCTTTCCTCGGTTTCCCACATTTCTCAGCTTCTCTTGGCTCTGTCCCTGGAGGGAAAGGTGGTGTTTCCCGAGGAGAAAATCCCTCCTGGAGCCTGAGGGCAGCAGGAAATCCCTCCTGGAGCCTGAGGGCAGCAGGAATTCCCTCCTGGAGCCTGAGGGTAGCAGGAATTCCCTCCTGGAGCCTGAGGGCAGCATCCCTCCCTCCCTCCCCGCAGCACCTGGAGCAGTGACAGAGGGACAGGGAGCAGGGAGGTGACACAGATTTTCCCGAGCGACTGAGTCGGTGACACAAGACAAACATCAAACCGCTGAGCAGGAAATGCAGATCTGGGATCTGTGAAATGAGAGGGTTGTTTTTCCACGGGCTCTGCTTGTTGGAACATCTTCTGCTTGGTTAGAGCGGCTCCAGCGCCAGCGGCGCCGCTGCAGCCCCGCCAGGGAGCGAGGCAGGAAAAGGGGTTGGGATGAATGATCCCTGATTTGTCTTTTTGTGGGTCTGGGATGGGCAGAGCTCAGCCTGGAACTGGGCTGGAAGGGAGAAGGGATCAAATCAAGGCTCCGGGGCTTGAGCTGGATCCTTTGGAGCTCCACGAGATCTGGGCTTGAGCTGGATCCTTTGGAGCTCCAGGAGACCTGGGCTGGGGGATGAGCTGGAGCCTTTGGAGCTCCATGAGACCTGGGCTTGAGCTGGATCCTTTGGAGCTCCACGAGATCTGGGCTTGAGCTGGATCCTTTGGAGCTCCACGAGACCTGGGCTGGGGGATGAGCTGGATCCTTTGGAGCTCCACGAGATCTGGGCTTGAGCTGGATCCTTTGGAGCTCCATGGGATCTGGCTCAGGGATGAGCTGGATCCTTTGGAGCTCCATGGGATCTGGCTCAGGGATGAGCTGGATCCTTTGGAGCTCCAGGAGACCTGGGCTTGAGCTGGATCCTTTGGAGCTCCATGAGACCTGGGCTGGGGGATGAGCTGGATACTTTGGAGCTCCAAGAGACCTGGGCTCGGGGATGAGCTGGATCCTTTGGAGCTCCAGGAGACCTGGGCTCGGGGATGAGCTGGATCCTTTGGAGCTCCGGGAGACCTGGGCTTGAGCTGGATCCTTTGGAGCTCCACGAGACCTGGGCTCAGGGATGAGCTGGAGATGATGCTGGGGGTGCTGGAACTCTCTGGTGGTTTGGGAGATGAAGGGACAGGCTGGAATCATCATCCAGGTGGAGTCGCCATCCTCGGAAGCATCCAAAAAATGTGGGGATGTGGCCCTTGGGGACAGGTGGATTTGGCAGTGCTGAGGGAAAGGTTGGGCTCAGCATCAGAGGGCTTTTCCAACCCCAACAGTTCCCTGATTCCCTGACCGTCCAGCTGCCCTGGTGGTGCTGGGGAAAGGGGTGACAATTCCAGGAGGGGCTGAGCTGGTGAGCCCAGGTTGCCTCCTGCTGCTGCCACATCCTGGAGGAATCTCTGGAACATCCCCCTGGAGCCAGGAGATCGTGGATTCCTGGTGTGATTCCTGCCCCTTCTGCTCCAGGGAAAATACATCCAGCCCTGCACAGCTGGGAGGGGTCTCTTGGCCAGGTGACAAAACTGGCTGTAGAAAAGTGATAAATATAGAATTAAAAATATAAATAATAAACTATAGATAAATACTAAATAAATATAGATAAATAAATATCTAGAGATTGTCGATAAATAAATATTTTTAAAAATATAAGAATATTAGACTAAAATAAAAATATATCAATATAAATCTACGAGTCCCCTGTGTCACAGCTCTGCAGGGCACTGGAGCTGCACAGCCGGGGTTCAACTCAGCCCACAGCAGAAACTTCTGGATTAAAATCCAGATGTATCCCAGATCTCCCAGAAAGAGCCCTTGGAAACTGAGGGGGAGGGCTGGCAGGTCCGAAATGAATACAGGAATTTTGGGAACTGAGCCTGGGGAGGTTTGGCAGAGATTGGCTGAAACGTCCCGGAACAAAGCAGCGAAATTCCACGGAAAGAAGGGTCAGACTGGAACAGGACAACGATGGTGCTGTGTCCCCGGACCAGGATTGTGTCACCAACCTCCTGGGAAGTGCCACCATGAAAGGAACCGGAGGAAGAGCTGAGGGAGAGAGCAGATTTTCCTGGAACACGTGGGAAAAGCAGCCAAAGTGTTCCAGAGCCAGTGCTGGGAACATCCACGGAGCAATCAGGGAAGATTGGGAGGGATTCTTTGCTTGTTGTTGGTTGTGGAAGCAAACACGGAGTTTCCCAGGCTGGAATTAACCTTCATCCAAAGAGATGCTGAAATCTGAGGAGAACTGGAGCAAAAATTGTGGATCCAGGGAATGGAATGGGCGGTGATGAATCCTCGGGGCTGGTTCTGTGCTCCAGACTCCTTAGGAAAGGCAGGAAGGAGGGTGCTGAGTTAGAAAACTATGGAATTATCCACCAGAAAACCCCTGGGAGGGCTTTTTGTGCTCTCTAATCCCCCAGAAAGGTGGGAAAAGGCAGAAAGCTGTCCCAGATTTCTGGAGGAAGAGGCGGCCGAGTGCTGGGATGTGGCAGAGAGGAGCAATTCCTGGAACAGGCTGTGCTGGGAGTCCCAAAATGCTTCCAGCAGTGCCCTGCTCCAAAGGCTGTCGGGAAAAGGAGCAGCAGCGGGATGAGAAGTGCTGGGAAGTGGGGAGGGATAGGTGGGGAGCTCAGGAATGAGGTGGGAGTAAACAGCCAGCCCTGAGTGGGGAGAGCTGCAGGTGCTGGGAGAGGCTGGAAAAAGGAGCTTGGGGGATCCAAGGACATGGAAAAGCCCTGGCAGAGGCTGGAAAAAGGGGCTTGGGGGATGCAAGGACATGGAAAAGCCCTGGCAGAGGCTGGAAAAAGGGGCTTGGGGGATGCAAGGACATGGAAAAGCCCTGGCTGGAGGCACTGGGAAGGTGCTGGGGAAGGTGTCCCACACCCCTGCCTCATTCCCACCATTCCTGGGCATTCCTTTCCCTGTGAGTCAAGGAAACTCCTGCTCTGCCCCAGCACAGCAGCTCCCACCTCGTTCCGTGGCTCTAATTAGCAACGGCTTCTAATTGAGACTCTAATTAGCAAAGGTCATTGTTGGGCTGGAGGCAATTGTGCATCTGATAGAGAAAAAAGAAAAAATCAGTAAAAAAGGAGTGGCAGCAACCACTGAGCTCTGTGGGGCCACCTGGGCTGGGCTGGGTGTTCCTTTCACTCCGGGAAAAGGCAAAATTCCCATCAGGAAAACTTCCCTCCCCTTTCCAGGGTGGGGAATCATTGTTTGGAAGAAGAAAGTTCAGGGTGCTGAAGTACAAAGAACAGGTCTGAGCTGGTGGCTGAGGATGGAGGGATTTCTGCAGGGAAATCCGGGATGAGAACAGGGAGAAGAATTGTCTTGGTGTTCATCCCCATGGATGTGTCCAGCTGAGGAACTTCCACTCCTAAAAGTCTGTTTGGGACTGTCAGAGGAAATAGCCACAAGTACAATTTAGAACCACGGAATCCTGGAATGGTTTGGCTTGGAAGGACCTTAAAGCTCATCCCTGTGGGCAGGGACACCTTCCACTATCTCAGGTTGCTCCAAGCCCCATCCAGCCTGGCCTTGGGCACTCCCAGGGATGGGGTTTAGAGGGTGGGAAATCTGCTTTGGAGACAAGGTCCCCAAAAAGCCTCCAAATGATCTGATTTTCACCCAGAGTTCAGTGCCAGGATGGAACATGGAGCAATCCCAGCTGGAGACTGAGGGAAGCAGAGTCAGGCAAGGGAGAGGCTCCAGAGCATCAGTGCAGAGAAACCTTTGGGACACTGTGGAGGCTCCCCTGGCATCTGAGATCTTCATTCCCAAAAGATGGGAATGAAGCTGGGAGGGGGGGCTGTGCTTGGGGAGCTCCATGAGACCTGGGCTAGGGGGGTGAGCTGGATCCTTTGGAGCTCCAGGAGACCTGGGCTCAGGGATGAATTGGATCCTTTGGAGCTCCACGAGACCTGGGCTGGGCTTGGGCTGGATCCCTTGGAGCTCCTTGAGTCCTGGGCTGGGCTTGGGCTGGATCCCTTGGAGCTCCACGAGACCTGGGCTTAGGGATGGGCTGGATCCCTTGGAGCTCCACGAGACGTGGGCTTAGGGATGGGCTGGGTCCTTTGGAGCTCCATGAGACCTGGGCTCAGGGATGGGCTGGGTCCTTTGGAGCTCCAGGAGACCTGGGCTCAGGGATGATCTGGGTCCTTTGGAGCTCCAGGAGACCTGGGCTCGGGGATGAGCTGGGTCCTTTGGAGCTCCATGAGACCTGGGCTCAGGGATGATCTGGGTCCTTTGGAGCTCCAGGAGACCTGGGCTGGGGGCTGAGCTGGGTCCTTTGGAGCTCCAGGATCCAGGAATGCACCAGGACCTCTTGCTGTGCCCCCAGATTTCCTCCCCTGCCATCAGTGCAGGGGCAGCAGGCACCCAGCTGTCTCAAAATTGGTGGGATCAGGATGGTTCTCTCTCCTGTGGCCTTGGGCTGGTCTCATCCTTGGCCATCAGGAATCACTCTCCCACGGGTGAAAAATGCCTGGCTGTTGGCAGAGAAGGCATTCCCTGGAAGTGAAACTCTCTTCTCTCTCTCCTCTTTCCTTTGCCTCCTTTCTCTCCTTTTTCCTCTCTCATCCTTCCCTTTCCCTTCTCTCTTCTCTCATCCTCTCCTCTCCTTTTCTCTGTTCTCCTCTGTTTTCCTCTTTTCTCTCTGCTTTTTCCTTTTCTCTCTTCTCCCTCTTCTCTCCTTTGTCATCCCTTCCCTTCCCTTCCCTTCCCTTCCCTTCCCTTCCCTTCCCTTCCCTTCCCTTCCCTTCCCTTCCCTTCCCTTCCCTTCCCTTCCCTTCCCTTCC